>CM056054.1:3457615-3530115 GCA_029574335.1 Rana kukunoris
CATTTATTTTAAATGTTTGCATATATTTCTTTTACATTTTAGCACAGCCATTATCTATTAATACTTGTTTAATATATACATTTATACATACCCAGTTTATTTAATTTTAATATTTCATTTTTTTTTTTTTTTTGCATATATTTTTTCACATTTTTGCACAGCTATTATCTAGGTTAGTTTATTGGGTGGGGTGGAGATAGTTGCTAGGGTACACAAATTTCAGATTGTTGGACTTTGTAATATACACATTTATACTGTACTTCATTTATTTAGTACTTACTTATTTGGTACTTTATCCTATTTATATCTATATTTTTTAAATATATTACATTTATTTTAAATGTTTGCATATATTTCTTTTACATATTTGCACAGCCATTATCTATTAATAATTTGTAATATATACATTTATACATACCACGTTTATTTAATTTTAATATTTCAGTTTTGTTTGTTTTTTGTATATATATTTTTTTTTTTACATTTTTGCACATCTAGGTTAGTTTATTGGGTGGAGTGGGGTGGAGATGGTTGCTAGGGTACACAAATTTCAGATTTTTGTACTTTGTAATATACACAGTTACACATATCTATTTTTTATTTTTTTGTTTGTTTTATTGTTTAGTTTTTGGATTTTTGCATACATTTTTAACATTGTTGCACAGGTATAATCTAGGTTAGTTTATTGGATGAGGTGGTGCTGGTTATTAGGGTTATCAAATTTCAGATTTTTGTACCTTGTAATATACACAGTGACACATACCTATTTATTTTTTATTTGTTTATTGTTTATTTCAGTTGTTGGATTTTTGAATATATATTTCACATTGTTGCACAGATATAATCTAGGTTAGTTTATTGGATGGGGTGGTGCTGGTTATTAGGGTTATCAAATTTCAGGTTTTTGTACTTTGTAATATATACATTTATACATTCCTCATTTATTTAATTTCTATATATATATATATATATATTTTTTACATTTTTGTATATATATATTTACATTTTTGCACAGCCGTTATCTAGGTATTTCAGATTTTTGTTTAAGTGTGAGGTGTTGTACAATTGAATTGGTTTATGTAATTTATGTTAAAAAAAAAGAAAAAAAAATGAAACAATTGTTGTTATTTGCCTTGAGTTTAGAACCCTTCTTATGCAAAATACGCCTTAACAAAGATATTAAGGGCATAGAAATAGGGGGAATACACCATAAAATAGTAGCGTACGCTGATGATTTGCTATTCTCAGTAACAAGCCCGACAGTGTCATTACCAAATCTTATCAATGAAATGAAACTATATAGCAAACTTTCACATTTTAAAATAAACTGTAGCAAATCAGAAGCCTTAATGATATCAATATCAAAAGGAAATATCAAAAGGAATCAGCCTAGGTTATAAATTTAAATGGGCAACCCAAAGTCTGAAATATCTGGGAACAAGGATGGCAGTGACCCCAAAAAAACCGTATGAACTGAACTTTATACCATTAATGAGTAAAATACGTGAAATATTAGAGAAATGGAATAAGGGAATGTTCTCCTGGTTTGGAAGGAGTAACATTATCAAGATGAATATACTGCCCAAAATGTTATATCTTTTTCAGTCAATTCCGATTACGATACCGGTAATTTTTTTTTAGAAATTTACAAACGATAATTACAAAATGTATATGGGCAGGCAAAAAACCGAGAATTAAAAAATCACTGCTGTCCCGACCAAAACATTACGGGGGTTTAGCTGTACCAGACATTTACAAATATTACCAGGCAGTCCATCTAGGCCGTGTAGACATAAAAACATGAAGATATGGCCAAACTTAGAGCAAGCTCAATGTAAAGAATTATTGAGTAGAGCACCCTGGTGTTATAAAGAAGTTGCAGGTAATATTAAAAAACACCCAACAATAGTAACTACCTTACAGATTTGCCATAGATTATTTTCAAAGAAACAAATATCTACGTACAACTCCTCACTAACACCAATACTGGGGAACCCCAGATTTATACCAGGTATACAGGAAGGACCCTTTAAGGCATTGAGGGAGAGAGGAGTATACCAGATTTCACATTTCAGAAGCCAGGGCAACTGGTTAACAATACAGGAATTGATGGAAAAAAATGGACCCTATCAGCTAGAGTTCTGGCAAGCAGCACAATTAACATATTTTTTGAATACTCAAATAAAGCTTGGCCATTGGGAGCAAGAGATGACACCCTTTGAGAAACACTGTATGGGTAAAGAACCAATTACGCATGCAATATCCAAAATGTATGCGTTATTGAGTAGACCACCAGAAAATAACCAGTTGCCCTTTTTTCAGAAATGGGAAAATGATCTAGGAAGGACTTTTGAGGAAAAACAAAAAAGTAAAATGATACAGGCGGTATATAAGACAGCAACATGTACGAAAACGCAAGAAAGTAACTACAAAATATTGACTCAATGGTATAGAACTCCAGAAAAAATTCATAGATATTACCCAAATATAAAAAGCGAATGTTGGAGATGTAGGACAGAGGAGGGCACAATGGTCCATATTTTTTGGACCTGCCCAGGAATTAGGGGGTTCTGGGGAGGGGTCAGGAGGATAATCCAAAAATTTAGCGCGACAACTATATCAGATGATCCAGCATTTTTCCTTTTACATCTGTCAGATACTCCCTGGGGAGCAAATGGGAATTCATTGATACATCATCTGTTGAATGCTGCTAAAGCATGCATACCGCTTAAGTGGAAACAAAGACAACCACCTACTCTGAGTATGTGGATGAGCAAGGTGGAAGAACTGAACAGAATGGAAGATCTGATATGGACAAGTAGGAAAAAAAGAGAAATATACTGTAAAATTTGGACACCATGGAATAATTTGATCCAGTCGGAAGGAGGTGTTGGATTAATGGAAGAGGAGTAAGGGAGGTCTCCCTTTATAGATTTTTTTTTTTTTTTTTTTTTTACGATTCGGGGGGAGGGGAGGGGAACCAGGGAAGAATAAGTAAATATGGATCTAGAGGTATCAAAGGGGATGGGTGAAACAGGGAGAGAGATAAGATAATGTGGAAGGTCAGGGGGTCAGAGGAGGTGTTACCCTTCTGATCAGACACTAATAAATAGTATACAGAGGATGAATGGAACAGAGTTCTCGCCTGCGGAGCCCCCCCTCCCATCCCAATACGAGTTAATAGAGATTTTGATGGGGCACGCTCCCCTCGTTCTTCCTGGGGAAGGGAGAAGCGGAAAGTGAGGATTATTAGTGGGAAAGGTACCTGTTAAGATTCTGGTGTAACAGAAAGAGAAATCGTATTAGTATTGAGAATGGGTAATGTAACTGTTACTCTGATGTTGAGAGCAATATTATCTTTTATGTTTTGTATACGAAGGGGAAAAAAAATTATTTTTTGAAAAAATAAAGAAATTGGAAAAAAAAGAAAAGAATTGTTTTATGTAATTTAAGTTAAAAAAGAAATAAAAAACAAAACAATTGTTGTGGTAAATAAATGTAAAAAATAATCAATTGTTGTGCTGTAGACTTTTTTTTTGCAGAACATTTTAACATTAGAAACTATTGTACAATTGAATTGTTTTATGTAATTTATATAAAAAAATAAAAATAAACAATTATTGTGGTGTAGACATTTTTTAATTGTTTATTCAGTTTTTGGATTTTTGCTAATATAATAATTTTTTACACATTTTTGCACAGGCATAATATAGGATCGTTTATTGGGTGGGGTGGAGATGTTTGCTAGGGTAAACAAATTTCAGATTTTTGTATATGTGTGAGATGTTGTACAATTTAATTGTTTTATGTAATTTATATTAAAAAATAAATAAAGAAAAAAATGAAACAAATGTTGTGATTTTTTTTTTTTACTTAAAGTTTGCACATGCTAAGGATAGGCAAAAAAAAAAAAAAAACTACTAAAAATGTATAATAAAAAAATGGGGGGGGGGGGGGACTTAATGGACCACTATGAATTTTGTTATTTTGTTGCCACTCTTCTTAGTTTCAATGACAAAATAAAGGACTGAAATTCTTCTTTTCACTCACCTTTCCCGAGGAGGAGACACAAGACGAGAAGTAGATCTTGCACCACGCTGGTCATTGTTCTGCTGTAAAAAAAAGAAATGAAAAAAATAATAATAATAGAGATTTCCCTGGGAAGGATGAAGAATTAGGCAGAGCTCTAGGTGCTCAGTCCCGGCTCCCTCTCGTAGTGTCTTCTCCTTCCTCTATACACCTCACACGAGTCGCCCGACTACAATCTCCACCTTCCTTTAATGACGGATCAGAAACTTGAAAATCCACTTTGGGATGCTGCGGAGTGCGAATCAAAGTAGAGCAGTCTGCCCGGAGCTAAACCTCTATCTGTCTCGTCTTCAACCCCCCGAGGAAAATCGCGTTTACAGAACTCGTTACCTGCTGACTTCAGGAAGAATGTTGGTGACGATGCAACACTCAAATGTTGGAAATTCACCAGTGCCAATCAAATGCAGCCCCACCAGCGCCCATCAAATGCAGCCCCACCAGCGCCTATCAAATGCAGCCCCACCAGCGCCCATCAAATGCAGCCCCACCAGCGCCTATCAAATGCAGCCCCACCAGCGCCTATCAAATGCAGCCCCACCAGCGCCTATCAAATGCAGCCCCACCAGCGCCTATCAAATGCAGCCCCACCAGCGCCCATCAAATGCAGCCCCACCAGCGCCTATCAAATGCAGCCCCACCAGCGCCCATCAAATGCAGCCCCACCAGCACCGATCAAATGCAGCCCCACCAGCGCCCATCAAATGCAACCCCACCAGCGCCCATCAAATGCAGCCCCACCAGCACCCATCAAATGCAACCTCACCAGCGCCCATCAAATGCAGCCCCACCAGCACCGATCAAATGCAGCCCCACCAGCGCCCATCAAATGCAACCCCACCAGCACCGATCAAATGCAGCCCCACCAGCGCCCATCAAATGCAACCCCACCAGCGCCCATCAAATGCAGCCTCACCAGTGCCCATCAAATGCAGCCCCACCAGCGCCCATCAAATGCAGCCTCACCAGCGCCCATCAAATGCAGCCTCACCAGCGCCCATCAAATGCAGCCTCACCAGCGCCCATCAAATGCAGCCTCACCAGCGCCCATCAAATGCAACCCCACCAGCGCCCATCAAATGCAGCCTCACCAGCGCCCATCAAATGCAGCCTCACCAGCGCCCATCAAATGCAGCCTCACCAGCGCCCATCAATGCAGCCTCACCAGCGCCCATCAATGAATGTTTGCTTGCTTCCAATTCATTAAGAAGTTGGGACACAGTCCTCCGCTGCCACTGCGCCTCTGACACTATGTGCGAATGGAGCGGTGGCTGCCTACTGATGCTGAGACTTAGTTGCTTGTTGCAGAGAGAAGCAAGTAGGACCACACCCTTGGATCTACCAATGACAACATACGAGGGGGTCGTTCACGTCAAACCGGGACTTTTGCATTTATAGTCGGGATCGTCACTGACAGACTCTTTGCTGGGAACCACCTGTGGCCATATTTCCTGCCCAACTGACAATAACAACGTGGCATATTTCCTGCCCAACTGACACCAACAATGTGGCATATTTCCTGCCCAACTGACACCAACAATGTGGCCATATTTCCTGCCCAACTGACACCAACAATGTGGCATATTTCCTGCCCAACTGACACCAACAATGTGGCCATATTTCCTGCCCAACTGACACCAACAATGTGGCATATTTCCTGCCCAACTGACACCAACAATGTGGCATATTTCCTGCCCAACTGACACCAACAATGTGGCATATTTCCTGCCCAACTGACACCAACAATGTGGCATATTTCCTGCCCAACTGACACCAACAATGTGGCATATTTCCTGCCCACTGACATCGACAATGTGGCATATTTCCTGCCCACTGACACCAACAATGTGGGCGAGTCCGCTGCCTTTTCCCAGGATCGCAGCAGACAAAGCTGAAGCCGGGGGGCTCACCTAAAAAATCCTGCCTGCAGCAAACGGCCTTTTCCCAGGATCGCGGCGAGCTGCGGGCAGGTTTTTTTTAGGCGAGGCCCCCTGGCTTCGGTCTAGTCCGCGGCCTTTTCTGAGGATTGCAGCGACTAGGCAGAAGCTGCGGCCTCGTCTAAAGACTTAGAACTGGCACTGTGTCCATGGGGGAAAAAAACGTAATTTGTATCGTAAATCGTTTTTTTTTTTAAATCGCAGATTTTTTTGGCCTAAAAGCGCCAAGCTCTAGTGACAGGTACTTATGGAGGGATCGGGGGGTCTAAAAGACTACAAATCCCTCCTTTACACATTAAAGTATACAGATCGCCTAAAAATGGCGATTCTGAACACTGTATATTGTTTTAAAACCGGCTCCATTGGCAGACGAGTAAACAGGAAGTGACGTTGTGACGTCGCTTCTCTGTTTACAAAGAGAAGACTGGAAGGAAGCCATTTCCATATTCGTGCCAGTCTGTCTCTAGGCGTCGGAAGTGGTGGATCGATGGGACGGGAGGCCTGGTAAGAGCGGCGGAAGGAAGCAGGAGGGGGGAATGTTCCCTCCCGCTCCACAATCTTTTAGCCGCAGCGGTTGTTATCCACGGAAAGCCAACCACTGGCTCTAATAAACGGTACAGCTGCGGGCATAACCCCCTCTAGATGCACCTGTATGCATACACTCATGGGAAGGGGTAATTGAGAGAAAATACAGAACAAGAACATAAACTGTGTAACGGATCCTTGAGTACTTCCGTCAGTACACCGCTTCCTCCAATCTGGACCTTCATATATCAGATTTTACAGCTAAATATTGTAATCAAGAACCAGGCGAGACTAGCCCAGTTACAAAGCTGGGACATGACCTGTTTTATTTGAGATCTCACACAAATATATATACACCAGAATGACAATACAAACTGTAACCAGAAACCTAATTAACATGAGCTAATTAACCACTTAACCACTTAAGACCCGGACCTTTATGCAGGTTAAGGACCTTGTACCTTTTTGCGATTCGGTACTGCGTCGCTTTAAATGACAATTGCGCAGTCGTGCGACGTGGCTCCCAAACAAAATTGGCGTCCTTTTTCCCCCACAAATAGAGATTTCTTTTGGCGGTATTTGATCACCTCTGTGGTTTTTCTTTTTTTGCGCAAAAAAAATTGAGACGACTATTTTGAAAAAAAATTCAATATATTTTACTTTTTGCTATAATAAATATCCCCAAAAATATGGACAGCCAGCAGGGTGGGTGCCCAGGTGCACACAGCCCATATAACGAGGGGCTGGTGAGAGCAGAGAGTGGAGGGAGGTGGAGTGTGAGCAGCTTGTTACTGCTGGTGAAAGACAGACCCCTGTCAGGAAAACTGTCTGCCCTGTGTGAGACTACATCCCTGGTGAGGGGGGACTTTGTGTCTGAAGGACTGGGAAGGTTGACGGCACTTGGTGCCAAAACACCCTATTTAAAGTAGCCAGGTCCCCCTTTGTCTTGCTGTCCAGTCTACAGCGTATCCTGAAGATTCCTGTACCTGTATACCCGTTTGCTTCTGGTTACCTGATCCGGCTTTCCCTGGCCACTCCTGCTTACTCCCTGAACCCGGCTACAGCTAACCATCGCTCCTGCTCTCCCTTTTGCTCTGATCTTTGCCTGCCTGTTGTACCGACCCGGCCTGGACTTTGACTACCCTTTGGATTCTGCCTTGGCTCCTGATCCACCCACCTGTTTTAACCCGGTCTGCTTCTCCCTGCTTGTCTCCTGCTCCACAAATGCTGCACTTCTGTCTGCTGTTCCTGGCTTGCTGTCTGTATCCTGCTAGGATTCCGGTGCACCTCCCAGTATCCGCATCCAGCCTACTACTCCAGTTACCAGCCAGGCACTTGTGTCCCTCTGAACTCTTGACCCCTGTCTACCCTACCAGAGGCTCCTGAGTCAGAGGCTTACGAGAGGCCCTGATGGTGAGTATTTCGGCCGATGGCATAAGATTGCAGCTCCTGTATGCCGGAGATCTCGGCTCAGGCGTCCACCTCTGGCTGGTGTTAGGCCACGCCCCCTCCCCTTTTGATATGTAAAATGCAACTTGCCTGTCAGCTGTAAATCATAGTCTAGAGTACGCACCTAGGTACACATTAAAATAAACTGTGTTTGTGTGTGTGTGTGTATATATATATATATATATATCGGTTGTCGATGTGAAACGCGTCAGGTTTGTTACCCCACTGTTTGCTGTTTTTGCTGTTTTAGTTGTATATTTTGACTGGAATAAACAGGCGCTATTTTTAAGTTTTTTCATCCATTGGAGTGCGGCTGTCCATTTCTTTTTCCCTACATTGCACTACGCATTGCCTGCACCCACTTGAGTTTTTGAACTTTACTTACCACTGAAGAGTGTCGTCTGTTTATCCAGGCCACCAGACCACTGCCACTATTCCGGCGATGTTCCGGACATGAAGACGGCCCATCCAACCCAAACAGCGGTCCAGGCCTCACAACGAGCAATACGAGCGCCACAAGCGGCACCCAAAGCTTGACATCTCCTCCCCCACAATCAACACAAACCCTCAGCCTTGCTGACCTGTAGGCCAACTAACAGGCTATAGTGCTGGATATCAAAGCCTAATTTTCTGCAGCCATTACAGAAATCAGGGCTAAAATACAGGGGACTGCTGCAAGGACAGGAGCGATAGAACAGGCCACGGTACGCCACGCTGATGCCATAAAACAGGTGCAAAAACATGCTGACATGCATCTGGCTCATTTAATAGAATTGAATCGCCATTTAGAAGATCTCGACAATAGAGGGAGGCGCCATAACATAAGAATTAGAAGGGTCCCTGAAATGGCTGACCAGAATCCTGTGGAGCAGACAGCTATAGCAATATTCAATGAACTGCTTGACAGACACCTAGAATCTCCTGTTGAATTTGAGAGGATTCACAGAGCCCTCAGACCAAGGGGAAGAGACAATGACCCACCAAGGGACATAATATGTTGTCTAGTAAACTTTCCTTTGAAGAAAGCTATCCTTAAAAAGGCAAGAGAAAAAAATAGTGTTATGGTAACGGAACCCCAAATGGGACAGGGGTTAACGCCGTTTAAGATATTCCATTCCGAACCAAAGACAGCTTATCGACACTCCACAATCCGGTGACCACGACCCATACGGATTTCCCCCAGAAACGAGACACACAGCTCTGTTCTCTGGTTCAAATGAATAGACAATCTTTATTGAGAAGGCAGGCTCTTATATACACCAAAAAAAATACTGCAGTAATCAAATGGACAATGACACACTCCACACACACCATTATACAATGGTTTCTAACGAGCCCCCTCAACACACATCTTTTAGTCAGACTTTCTGGCACCAGCTCTGACATAATCTACATGAGCTAATTAACTACAGCTGACAAGTCAGACATCTGACCTTTAGACTGTGCTAACTCACAACACACATCTATCATCAATAGAACTTTCACACAATACAGTGTCAATTAGCATAACACAATGAAAGGTTCTTAGGAGCCATACTAAGGTTCATTTACATCATAGTAGCAGACTTAATTACCACAGCAAGCTTTTATAGTACACATGAGCCAACACACAATATATACAGTACAGACCAAAAGTTTGGACACACCTTCTCATTCCAAGAGTTTTCTTTATTTTCATGCACCGGTACATGCGGCGGTCCGGTTACCTGGCCGAGTGATCCGTGCTGAGGGGGCGGCGGTTCGTTTTTGTCCGCACCCTCCAAGTCGCTCCCAGCCAATCCGTGTGCTCCCCCTGCGTGTCATTTCCTCCTCCTGTGTAAACACAGGAAGGAGGAAGTGATGTGATCTCTGCTCTCGGCGTTTTTTTCAACCACCGCTGAGGAGAAATCACATCACACAGTAAGTCTGCACAACACTACACTGACACCAAGAAATGCAGGCAGACTTAACCCCTTGCGATCCCCTCCCCCCTGTCACAGTGTCACTAAATGCAGTGATCATATGTATGATCACTGCATTTAGTGTCAGTGTGACAGGCAGTTAGTGTTAGGTCCAGGGTAGCCCCCGTACCCCCCCAATAAAGTTTTAACCCCTTGATCATCGCCCTAGTTAACCCTTTCACTCCCTATTGCCAGCGTCACTAAGCGATAATTTTTCTGATCGCTGTATTAGTGTCACTGTTCCCGCTAGGTAGCTATTTTTTTTTTTATTGCGATTTTTTTTTTACTAAAGACATGTGGCTAAATAAATTTTGGCCTAAATGTTTGACTAAAATGTAGTTTATTTGATTTTTCTTACAACAAAAAGTAAAAAATATTGTTTTTTTTTCAAAAATGTCGCTCTATTTTTGTTTATAGAGCAAAAAAAATCGCAGAGGCGATCAAATACCACCAAAAGAAAGCTCTATTTGTGGGAAGAAAAGGACGGAAATTTTGTTTGGGAGCCACGTCGCACGACCGCGCAATTGTCAGTTAAAGCGACGCAGTGCCGAATCGCAAAAAGGGGCCTGGTCATTTACCTGCATTTTGGTCCGGGTCTTAAGTGGTTAATGTTTTTAAATAAAAGTGGGCTACCAGGCCCTTAAAAACTCAGTTCTGGACTGGCGTGCTCACTGAAAAACGCACCTATCATTGGAGTCTGATTCCCCAATTCTACATATGGTGGAGGTATTGCTCGGGCAGTTTGGAAGAGTTCCAGATCCAAGCATACCAACAAAACAGTGAGTAGAAAGCAACCGTGCATTTTTGTAGCAATGCTATGATGAACAGGCAATGTGAATGGAAAGTTAAAAGTTTTCTGCTGTGAACTTCTGTTAGCTGTGTGTGGCAGTCATGAGAACTGCATTGCACAGGAGTTCAATTAGTGGACTGTGTCGCATACAGGTGGTGTACCTGTGGAAGTGAAGTTCAGCGTGGCCTGAGAAGATGTATCCACTTGGGAAGGCCCAGGGAATGGATAGTTCAAGTGGAATCGCAGAGAGTGAAGTCTGCATGTGAAAGTGTGCTGTTGGACAGTACACCAACATTTTTCCTGTGTTTAAAAAGGAACTGTGTTATAAACCATTGCCCTGTTTGCAGCGATGGGAAGGTCAAATCGCAAACAGAAAGCAAGGTTTGCTGAAATGAGAGACAGAACTTTGTGGCTGGAGGGGTTGTTACCGACAAAACAATCCCCAGACTCGTGCTGCGCTGAACCAAGTTTAAGGGAAAGTTCATGCTGTTGCCCCTAGCAACGCTGGTGCAGGCCGGCCAGCTATCAATGTGAAAAATGTAAAGAGTGAGCAGATGGGCGCAGTTGCCCATAGCAACGCCTATGATGTCAGGTCAGTGGACCGCAAGACAAAGATATTGCCTACAGAGAGTCCTGGCAAGTTTAAAGCAACGCCGCTTCATGGAGAGAGAGGTCTACGTGTGTCGGAGAGCCAGCAACAAGCAGCTGGGAGAGCACCGTTTCCGTTAGCAACCGTAGAAAATGTGTCAGATGCAAGTAAAATTCTGCGCGTTGGGAGAGTGTCCTCTCCCTTTAGCAACAGGAGAAAGTCGCCAAACGCCATGCCTGGAATGTGGTCAGCTGGGGCACAGCATATTTTCTTGCCCTAGATTCTGGGGTGCAGCTGGAGGGGGTGCTAAACAGTGGGAGATGCCTGCTGTAATTTCATCCTGTGGCCACCAAGGGGAGTTCACCAGTGAATATGCAACTGAGAGACAACTCAAATGAAGACCAAGTTACCTGTTTCCAGATATGATAAGACTGTTGCAGTTTGTGATTTAAGGGAAGTAGCAGTGTGTCCGGTGAGGAGATCTGCAGAAGTTGTAAAGATGGACTTGCTGCACTGTGCTACCCAGATCAGTGGGGAGATAAAGGTTAAAGCCCTGCTTGCAGCAAGGTCAAGGTCTGAAATGGACAAATGGACTATGGGTGCACCTAAGGTAGTCCAGCAGAATGTTGAGAGAGATGTGTTAGGGGTGACCAAAACAGTTGGTGTGTCATGTTCCCTAGCGATAGAGACAGCTACTGTGGAGTTGCCAAAGGAAACCGCCAAGGAGCCTGTATTGCTAAGGCAAGTGGTTTCCCAGGACAACTGTGAAGCCGCCCTAGTGGGCAAAATAATTCCTTTGGAGAGGAACGGTGATGTGCCGAGTCGCATGCAGGGTGCTATGCGTTATGACAAAAGTCAATCTGATAGAGATTATAAAACTGCTGTGTTTATGAATCCTGATGTTGAAGATATTGCTGATGATACCATGTACTTGTGGTCATGTGATGCTTAATAAGTTAGGGGTGATCGCTGAGCAGGATATGCGATTCCCCTTAGCAATGGTAGGTAAGGCTGCAGAGGTGTCCTTAGAAATCTCCAGGGAGCTCTGTGTGTTAGAGCCAGAGGTTGCCGGGGGCAACTGTGGCGCCGCTCTGATAGATAAGAGGGTACTTGACCTTGGTGATGATGAAAATGGTAAAACTCAAATGTTTAAAATGACTTGAAGTGATAATGGGTTACTACGGTCTGTCACTGCTGGCAGAAAAAGTTCTCATGAGTTTAATGAAGCGCCACCTGAGCAAAGTGGAGAAGTTATGTTATTGCAGCCTGCTGTGTTTAAAAATGTGTTTGCAGTGGATAACAGTGAAGTGGACGCAATTTCTGCTGTGCTAAAGGGAGAGACTGCAGGGCCGGTAGACACGGGTGCGTTGGCTTTTGCAGAAGTTAACCCTCTCTAGTTGGAAGGATCTGAAGGGGGCGCATGCATAGCAGAGGTTTTGTCCACAGCAAAAGAGAGTAGGAATGTTGAGCTTCAGGAGGATGGGGTAATGGATAGCGATTTGTAAAATCGCACAGTGTTGCTGAAAGTGAGAGGATGAGTGTGACACATGCAATTTGCAGTGCTCAGGGGAAGCCGCAAGTTTTGTCAGTTGCCTCTGAGGTAGAGGTCTCTGTAAATGACTCAGCCTGTTGTTGCAATTGGTGAAAACCTTTCCGATGTACACCTGCGTGTATTCAGAGCAGAGGAGTGACGTGGTACTGCGTAGTACCAATCGGTGGACACAGGTGGTACAGGCGTTGTTAGGCAGTGTTGATGAAAATTGGTTGCTGTACTGTTGGTTAATTTTGTGTAAGGTTGTCTCACAGTTCTCTTTGAGAGTGTTTCCAGTTGTGTGCAGAAGGTGCTCAGGAGAATTGTTAGAAATAATAGACATAGTGGAATTCTCTCCGTGTGCTGATGTGATAGAGTGCGTTCCTACTGGTGCAGTCCGAGGTTCGGCTGAGCAGTGGTTGGTACATGGGGCGCGTACTGTCTCACCCTCTAGACCTCATGTAAAGGAAGGGCTCGGAATGGACGTGGCAGTAGTAGGAATTCAGTCCATCTCTCGCAAAGAGGTACAGTTTGAGGTACCCGGAGACACTTTGACAGGAAATAACAGTAGTGGTAACTGTAATGAAAAAGTGTATGGGAAGCACTGTAGAGCACTGTCAGAAGATTCTGAGCTATTGGTTGAGGTACCAATGGTCACAGAAATGGTTAAAGAGATTGGTATGAAAAAATGTGCGTTGGTAGGACAATTTCTATTGGAGTGTTGGACAACAGGGGGCGATGTGAAACTGCGGGACTGTCCCATAGGGAGTAACTGCTTGTAGGTGGTGCCTCAATAGACACTGTCCTAGCAAACAAGGGAACCAGATGTCCCAATGACAATTTTGAATTGAGTAACCCTTTGTGGAACATTGCTAGTGAGGTTACACAGAAGGGTGTGGTGTTGATCTCAGATGGTTTGATTGCCAAAGGTAACCACATAGGGGTTAGTGGACCTGAGAAACAAATGTTGTTGGTAAATGTTGTGTCAGGTAGTCAGAGTGGTCAGTCCCTGACAGATTTCGTGAAAGTGGGTCCCCAACAGTCCCAGGAGAGTAGGTCTGTGGGAGGAAAAAGAAGGTTCCTAAGGCCAGAAGGTAGGAGGGATAGAGAGATTAGTGGGAGCTCAGGGTTCAGGAAGAAGTGTGGGCCTATGCAGCCAATGGCTTGCACAGAGGTGTCCCATTTCTGATGATGAGTCTATGTGTTCCTCCCTCCAGTTCGAAACAAGAGGGGGGTATGTAAGGGTAGGACCCTGTGCTGTGTGCGAAATGGCTGCTTTACCCCAAATTCCGGAGAGAAGGACACGTTAATTGCACAGCTGTGTGTTGGGCTTTTTAGTTCTGGCCTGCATGTCTCAGAGCCCCACCCTACAGACAGGGGGTCTGTTCCTGAGAGCCAGATGACCTCCCATCTCTGAGAGGAAAGAGAGGCTGCATGGGTTGCAGCTAACACATGCAGATCTGCAGGAGGCAGATGCCGGCCGGTGTCTCTCTGAGAGAAAATGCTGTGTGCGTCCAAGACACTCAAACGCTGTATGCAGTGCTGGTGCAATATGCAGAATATCTGACAGGAACATATGCAGTGCTGGTGTAATATGCAGATTATCTCTCAGGAACATGTGCATATTCCATTAGTAGGCATGGCTGTGATGGCCTCTAGGTCAAACAAGTAAAATAAATGCTGATTGGCTGCCCTGCAGCACGCCGTTACATAGCCAAACTCCGAACCTTCAGAAAATTGTTCTGGTCCGGGTCAAAAAAAACTAAAGTTCGATACGAATCCGAACTTTACAGTTCGGGTTCGCTCAACCCTAGTGACATGTCATTTTGTATAGGGCCCCAGGGAGGTCAGGATCGGCACTGGATATAATATTAAAGGAACGTGATCTATTGCTCGCTATACCAATTTAGCAGGTTTCCTAAGCAACATTAGTCTTCATTTCAAAAGCTGGGCATGTATTTCTTATAAAACATATAGCTTGTGGACATTTTAAACCTGCCCCTTGTTGTTTGGTGTAAAAGTGCTGTAAAGTTCTCTGAACAAATCTCTATAACCCTTAAGAGACATGTTTGAGGTATGATACGTACAGTCATCCCATTTGGTTTACATTTTAGTTAGCATACCTATATAATAGAGTCCTAGCACTTGTCTTGATAGTCGGTCTTTGCCACCCATAAGTACCACCCATGAGTGCCCATTATTCCCGCCTATGAGTGCCCATCAGTGCCACATACCAGCGCTGCCTATCAGTGCCCATCAGTGCCGCCTCATCTGTGCCCATCAGTGCCATCTTATCAGTGCCACCTCATCGGTGCCCATCAGTGCCACTATACCAGTGACCGTAATTGAAGAAAAAAATGTACTTATTTACAAAAAAAATTAAACTTAATTGCGCAAAAAATTTAAATCGCAGAGGTGATCAAATACCACCAAAAGAAAGCTCTATTTGTGGGAATAAAATTATAAAAAAATTGTTTGGGTACAGTGTAGCATGACCGTGCAATTGTCATTCAAAGTGCGACAGCGCTGAAAATTGGCTTGGGCAGGAAGGTGCGTATGTGACTGGTATAGAAGTGGTTAAACTCTCCACAGACAGACAGCCAAGTAAGCTAGACACAAGTCTTCATGATGATCCCTAATAAGACACAATCCATTTCATTATCGTTAAAGCTGTTATCTATAAACGCAAAAGGACTCAAATATACCTGAAAAAAATAACCAAACTTCTCAATGAATTCCATAAACAAAAAGCAAACATAATTCTTATACAAGAAACCCATTTTAAATCTGATAAAATTCCAAAACTAAGAGACAAAAGATTCCCAACTTCACTACATCGATACTGATATCCAGACAGACCCCATTCCAGATTTTAGATACTTTGTTAGACCCTAAAAGAAAATAAATTTTCCTAAAAGGTAAGTTGGGCTAACACCTCATTACAATCGCTAATGTTTACGACCCAAACGTGAGGCAGATAGCCTTCTTTTGCAAAGTCAAAGATCTATTAACAACTTTTGCCTCAGGAACCCTCATTTTTGGAGGGGACTTTAACACTCATTTGAATCCTCTTATAGACACTTCAAATGGGGCATAAAGTTTACCGTATAGGGTTTTGAAACAAATTAAGATTCAACTCCAAGAGCTTATGTTGCATGACACCTGGAGAATTCTGAATCCTCAGACTAAAGACTACACTTATTTTTTTTTAACATCCATCAAAAGTATTCTAGAATTGATTATTTCCTTAGCTCGCAACTAGATCTGTCATTATTGAAAGATTCAAAAATTGAAACAATGACTCTATCGGACCATCATCCAATCACCATGACACTGACTTTCCCAGAAAAAAGTAACATAACTAAAACTTGGAGACTCAATACTGTTGTACTGAAAGACCCATTAGAGACATTAAAGTTTAGGGACACATTAAATTACTACTTTTTGTGTAATGAAAACAATGTGGGAGGCTCATAAATGCGTCATTCGAGGCAAAATTTATTAAATAACTGACTAACATGAAAAAAGAACAACAATCCAAAATAAGATCTCTGCTAGAACGCATCCACAAATTAGAACTAATTCACAAAAGAACTGTTGCGGTCTCAACATTCGAAGAATTAACAAAAACAAGAACGCCCTTATCAGACAAATTAAACATGAAAATCAAAAGGCAATATATATTGAGACACAGGATCTATTATGAGTAAGGAAATAAATGTGGCAGATTGCTTGCAAAAGCAGTTTAAAATAGTTTATAGTTTGAAAACAGCGAATAACTGCGAATACTATTCATCAAATAAGAGACAAACAAGGTGAGCTGTGTTCTTCGAATGAGGAGATTGCTAAACAGTTTGAACTTTACTACCAAAACCTATACAATATGCCACCCAATCCAAAATGTCCACAGGATTCAACAATCGCTTGTATATCAAGGCAAAATTTATTAAAACATTTTGCTTTTCTTGCAAAACGCTCTCAAACCAAGTTACTCTCAAACCAAGGTTTTGCTGTACACATTATTGAATGCATGGAAGCTACTTAAAGCGGAGTTCCACCCAGGAAAACAACATTTGCCCATATTGCCTAAAAAAATTAAATAAAAAAAACGTGGAAAAATAAATACTCACCCGAAATACCTGTTGCTATGCGGAAATCCGTAATCTGCCTCTGCCCTCAGGTGGTAGGTAACAGCTCAAGCGCAGTGACACCAACTGCCCTCAGGTGGTAGGTAACAGCACACGTGCAGTGACACCTAATGTGCTCTGGTGGTTTGTTACAGCAAACGTGCAGTGACACTAACTGTGCTCAGGTGGTATGTAACAGCAAATGTGCAGTGACACCAACTGCGTTCAGGTGGTATGTAACAGCACACGTGCAGTGACACCAAATGCGCTCAAGTGGTATGTAACAGCAAACGTGCAGTGACACTAACTGCGCTCAGGTGGTAACAGCACAAGCGCAGTGACACCAACTGCGCTCAGGTGGTATGTAACAGCACATGTGCAGTGACACCAAATGCGCTCAGGTGGTATGTAACAGCACACGTGCAGTGACACCAAATGCGCTCAGGTGGTATGTAACAGCACACGTGCAGTGACACCAAATGCGCTCAGGTGGTATGTAACAGCAAACGTGCAGTGACACTAACTGTGCTCAGGTGGTATGTAACAGCAAAAGTGCAGTGACACCAAATGCGTTCAGGTGGAATGTAACAGCAAACGTGCAGTGACACCAACTGCGCTCAGGTGGTATGTAACAGCACACGTGCAGTGACACCAAATGCGCTCAGGTGGTATGTAACAGCAAACGTGCAGTGACACTAACTGCGTTCAGGTGCTATGTAACAGCACAAGTGCAGTGACACCAACTGCGCTCAGGTGGTATGTAACAGCACACGTGCATTGACACCAAATGCGCTCAGGTGGTATGTAACAGCAAACGTGCAGTGACACTAACTGCGCTCAGGTGGTATGTAACAGCAAACGTGCAGTGACACCAACTGCATTCAGTTGGTAACAGCACACGTGCAGTGACACCAAATGCGCTCAGGTGGTATGTAACTGCAAATGTGCAGTGACACTAACTGCGCTCAGGTGGTATATAACAGCACAAGCGCAGTGACACCAACTGCACTCAGGTGGTATGTAACAGCACACGTGCAGTGACACCAAATGCGCTCAGGTGGTATGTAACAGCACAAGCGCAGTGACACCAACTGCTCTCAGGTGGTATGTAACAGCAAACGTGCATTGACACTAACTGCACTCAGGTGGTATGTAACAGCAAACGTGCAGTGACACCAACTGCGTTCAGGTGCTATTTAACAGCACAAGAGCAGTGACACCAACTGCGTTCAGGTGGTATGTTTCAGCACACGTGCAGTGACACCAAATGTGCTCAGGTGGTATGTAACAGCAAACGTGCAGTGACACTAACTGTGTTCAGGTGGTATGTAACAGCAAACGTGCAGTGACACTAACTGCGCTCAGGTGGTATGTAACAGCAAACGTGCAGTGACACCAACTGCGCTCAGGTGGTATGTAACAGCAAATGTGCAGTGACACCAACTGCGTTTAGGTGTTATTAAACAGCACACGCACAATCAGAGCGACTGCGTTTCTGTGCAATTCAACTGCGTTTCTGTGCAAATAAATAGCACACGTGCAGTAACAGGTAATGCGTCTATGTGCAAATTAACTAGCACACGTTGACTAACACGGAGTACTATGTCTAAGGTAAACCCTAATGCAGGCAATACAACACGTTAGAGCATAAAGCACAATCTCCTGCCTGACAGATACTAATAGCAGAACTAGCTAAGCTATACAGTTTATAAATATATTGACAACTCCTAGGGATGTGAATATATTCTCTACAAACTGTACATGTAACTATACTGACTACTAGCCTCCCTGCTCTATCTATCTATCTATCTATCTAGTAAAAAAGACACTGTGTCTCTATCTATCTCTCTCTCTCTCTAACTGTCTCACTGCTCCTCTCTGTAACAAAGCCGGAACACACTACATGAGGCCGCCTTGCAGGCTGCCTTTTATAGTGTGGGGCGTGTGCTAAACCCCCCTGAGCCATAATTGGCCTAAGCCAGCCTGGCTTTGGCCAATTATTGTTCCTCGTTTTTTGGGCCTTGTGATTGGCCAAGCATGCAGGGTCATGGTGCATGCTTGACCAATCATCAGAGCGCATCGCCGCAGTGAATTATGGGTCGTTTTGCGTCACTCGAATTTGGCGCGAACGACCCGTTTTGTTCGTATTTCGACGAACGATCGAACGGCCGATGTTCGAGTCAAACATACGTTTGTTTCGAACACGAAGCTCATCCCTAGTTGTCAGCACCCAAGGCAAGACAAGTCATTTGCGCCCCTAACCCAGGGACATTTAGCGCTCCCTGAGTCCCTTCCACTCATACAGTGTTACTTTATAAGATGTACCACTCTCTCTTTGCTCTCCTTTCTCTCCCTTTTTATCTCTCTCTATCCTAATTTCTTGTCCCCCCCCCCCAATTCCTCTCTCTAGCCGAGTTTCTTGTTCTTTTTCTTATTCTCTCTCTCCTTTTTTCTTTGTTCTTCCCCCTCTTTTCCTCTCCCTTCCATGTACATTTCTTTATTCCTTCTCTTACTCCTTGGTGGGTGGTGGGATCAGTGGCAGTGCTGGGGGGAGTTCTGATCAGCCAACTTAGGTGCACTTGATCAAGGTCATCTGCTGATCTGAGAACTGTAGTGGGGTGTAACAGAATGGCCCGTGACACCCAGAGACGTTGGAAGGATGAGAGATACTCTTGTGCCAGCAGCAACAATAACTCTTGGGTCGAAATCCACCCTGTGCCCTTTTGGGTGTAGGGTGGCTAATAGTGAATCATAATTCATATATTACATGAGATGGGACATTAATAATACTTCATATTTCAGGACTGAGATATCACAAGGAGTTCATGATGACATGACCAGGTCAGCCAGTCAGTGAGTCATACCTTTTGTATAATAGGCTATTGAAATCTGAAGGTGTGGATTGCACCCACTCTCACTGCCATCGTGTGATAAAGCTGTATAGATAACTTATTCAACTAGATGTCTGTGTTATTATTCAAGGTTAATTGAACCCTATTGAAGATTCGGTGCCGACCGGTCTACATGGTTAGCTTACCTGAATGCCTTTTTGAGTGTGATTGAAGCCCCCCATGGTGTGAAGGGGGGTGGAGATTGCATTGTCCTGTGATTAACTGTATTATGCTGTACTGGATATAAGAAGCTGAAAAAATACTAATAAATTGTCATATCTTTGGAAGCAAGAACGGAGCGCAGTCACGTTTATTCTGGGAATGGATATGGATCGTGTATGCAATATTGTCCGAGTGTGTCAGATAAGCTTGTCGTGGTTGGATGGAAAGTCGTAAGCGGTGGTTACCGTTACATGGGGACTTTTTAAGGCAACTATAATCACAGGTAGTGTTACCCACTGTGTCTCCAACTTTGTGGTGTCTCCGGCTTTATGTTGTCTCGTAGCAGTGACACCTATGTCGAAATGAGGAGATAGGGGCTCCTCCAGCCCCTCCCACTTCACATTCCTCACCAGTCAGCTGACCTCTAGTCTCTGCGAATGGGCAGCTGCGAAGTGGCTGAGTGGGCGGCAGCGGTCTCCAGGAACAGGCCCAGGTCTCAGTGACCCCTGGCAAATCATCAATCAACCCCCCGAAGGGGTCCCAACCCCCAGGTTGAGAACCACTGATCTATGGCCAGCTTTAGAATGACAAAAGCATGGAGGATTGAACAGTATGTAAAGAGCGATAACGACAAGCTTTTACTTCTTTTCATTTTAAATGATACAGTCATTAGAGTTAAAGCGGATCTCCACCCTAAAGTGAAGATCCGCTGATCGGAACCCTCCCCCCCTCTGGTGTCACATTTGACACCTTTCAGGGGGGAGGGGGGTGCAGATACCTGTCTAAAGACAGGTATCTGCAACCACTTCCAGCCCGCAGTCTCGGGCAAAAGACGGGCTTTTCTCGTTGTATGCTGGGAACTCTCGGCTCCCAGCACACAGCGGGAGCCAATCGCGCATGCGCCGTAGGGAACCGGGCAGTGAAGCCGGAGCGCTTCACTTCCTGGTTCCCTCGCCGTGGATGGAGGGGGGAGCAGCAGGGTGACGAGCGATCGCTCATCCTCTGCTGCGGACGCCGCTGGACTCCAGGACAGGTAAGTGTCCTAATATTAAAAGTCAGCAGCTGCAGTATTTGTTGGTGAACCATCCGCTTTAAGAAATAGAAAGCATTTAGGATATTAATAGAGATTGGCAATGAAAACTCCCATGCACCTTGAGAACCATAGCAGCCTGACACAGAAATGGGTCAGAGCACTAGACATGCATTTTTTTTTCATTTAACCACTTGACCACTGGGCACTTAAACCCACTTAATAACCAGACCAATTTTCAGGTTTCGGTGCTCTAACATTTTGAAAGAAATAAGTCATACAACACTGTAACCAAATTTCTCCCACAAATAGAGCTTTCTTTTGGTGGTATTTGATCACCTCTGCGGTTTTTATTGTTCTCGCTATAAATGAAAAAAGAACAAAAATTTTGTAAAAAAAAATGAATTTTTCTTCATTTCTATTATACAATTTTGCAAAAAGGAAAACTTTCTTCAGAAGTTTGGCCTAAAATGTATACTGCTACATATATTTGGTAACACTGATGGGCAGAAGCGGCACTGATGGGCACTGTAATGGCACTGGTGTGGCTCTGATTGAAGCGGTGTGGCTCTGGTGGCGCTGATTAGAATACAGGCGGCACTGGTGGGCACAAGCGGCACTGGTGGGCACTCATGTGGCACTGCAGTGGTCCAGATGAGCACTGATGGGCACAAGTGGCACTGATGGGCTCAGGTGGCACTGATGGGCACAGGTGGCACTGATGTGGCACTGGTATGGCTCTGTAGTGGCACTGGTGTGGCTCTGTAGTGGCACAGAGGTGGCACTGGTGGCACACAGGTGGCACAGAGGTGGCACGCAGGTGGCTCAATTGTGGCACAGGTGGCACTATTGAGGGAATGCTGGGCACTGGGTCACTCTCCTCTCCTCTCACTCTGGATCTGTGTGAGGAGAGGAGAGCATGAACTTCCGATGACCCGTTTTGTTTACATTTGTGATCGCTCCGTCATTGGACGGAGCAGACACGTGGTAAAGGACCGCTGTCATTGGTCCTTTACCGCGTTCTGTGTTGCGACGGGTCTCGTGGACCCAGCGAGCACTGATGTGGGGGGGGGGGTGCGCAGGAACGATTCTCTGGGAGGACGTCAATGTACGCCCTCCCAGAGTTAAGCAACCGCCCTGTAGCCGTAATTCGGCTATGGGCCGGTTGCTAACTGGTTAAACAAATTTCTACAAATTTGTTAATTTGGAAAATTTTCTAACTAACAAAAACCTGTTTAAATGTATTTTACAGAATATTCAAATGGAATGTAACAAATTATTGTTATTATTATTTATTATTCATTTGTTCCATTCCCTTTGTTTAAATGCAGCATTCATTATTTCGCAGAATTCGTAACTTCGGATACATTTTTTATTCGTTACATTCACCAACAGCCAAATTTGAAAGGAAATTCCAATACCTATAATTTAATAGGTAGTTAGTTATTTAAAATTTTAAGATGCGCAGATGATAATGTACAGATGTGCCCAGGTGATCACGACCTATGTGTGCAGATGATCATGTACAGATGTGAGCAGATGATCACGGACCTATGTGTGCAAATGATCATTGGGACATGTGATTTTACTGTTACATATGTGAGGGACAGGTGTTTTTACTGTGTGGGGACATGTGTTTTGTGGACCTTATTTGGGGACCTTGTGTGTTGACATTGTGTGGGGACATGTGTTTTGTGGACACTGGGCCGGTGATCAGTGTGTAAAAAGCTGTAAAAAAAAAAAACAGCCCATACAAATTGTGGTCATCAGAGGTATATTCAAAGTCCAATTGAATTTGGCTAGGTTGTATATTCCATACTAAAGATTCAGTTTGCTGAACTGCAATCCAACCTTTTTTTTGTCATGACGTCGAGAAGACCTCAAATGCAATTTACACAGTAAATATATGATAGAAATGTAGGCATGTATTTCAGTGTTGCCAACCTACCAGATTGAAGTTTACTGGTTACAAAATTACTTTTTTAGGTGCAAATTTTAGTATTTAGGCCACAAACAAGTACGCGGGGCAAATAGCAATGTGATTTAAGGTAGATATTAAGGTAAAAAAAAAACACATATTTTTGTTATTTTCTATATAATAAGGGCAAATTATTTAGTCACACTGTCTCCATCCCCCTCTGCCACCAACACCCCCTGCCTTCACCCCCCTCTGCCACCAACACCCCCTGCCTTCATGCCCCTCTGCCACCAACGCCCCTGCCTTCACCCCCCTCTGCCACCAACACCCCCTTCTGCCGCCAACACCCCCCGCCTTCACCCCACTCTGCCGCCAACACCCCCTGCCTTCACCCCCCTCTGCCGCCAACACCCCCTGCCTTCACCCCCCCTCTGCCACCAACACCCCCTGCCTTCACCCCCCTCTGCCGCCAACACCCCCTGCCTTCACCCCCCTCTGCCACCAACACCCCCTGCCTTCATCCCCCTCTGCCACCAACACCCCCTGCCTTCACCCCCCTCTGCGGCGCCACAATCTCCCCCTGCCTCCAATCTCCCTCTGCCTCCAATCTCCCTCTGCCTTCAATCTCCCCCAGGCCCCCTGCCTTCAATCACCCCCTGTCTCCATCCCACTCTGCAGTGCCACCAACAACCCCCTGTCTCCATCCCCCACCCTCTGCAGTGCCACCATCCCCCTCTGCGGTGCCACCAACACCCCCTGCCTCCAATATCTCCCTGCCTCCAATCTCTCCCTGCCTCTATTGCCCCCTGCCTCCATCCCCCTTTGTGGTGATACCGCAGTCACCAACACCCCCTGCCTCCAATCGCCCCCTGCCACTAACACCCCCTGCCTCCATCCCCCTCTGTGGTGCCACCGCAGCCACCATCACTCCCTGCCTCCAATCTCCATGCGCAGTTCCAAGCCGAACCGATCTCGGCTATTTTTACTGGCACATTCCCGCAACCACGGACATTTACGAACGGGGGGAAAAAAGTGCCCGTTTTTACAAACTGTCCGTAAAAATACGGACGGTTGGCAACACTGATGTATTTACATTTCTACTTGAGCTGTGCTGATTACTTAATAGGAAACCTACATTGAAAGAGAGACAGAGGATGTTAATGCTGGACTTCATTTTAAGAATACTAAATGAATGAGCGTCTCTGTCTCCAATACTTTCTAATGCCTCTCTAATGCCTAAATAATAAACAAAATGCCTGATCGGCATACATCGTCTGTGCCGGAAAATGTTTTGAACTGTTGGATCAGCATGCCCGCCAGGCACATCGCAATTTAAAAAGGAGCGGTCAGCAATGGAAGCCTTTATAATTTTCTCTGTACATGGTGTAGGATGGAAATTAGATGGTTGGCAGCAATTGAAAAATATGACTGTCAAAGCAAGTCCAATACATATATGTGGAGAGCAACATATTCATTTATAAATCAATAGGCACTTCAATAGGGTGCCTTGTACACTGGGTGGTGTCTTGTACACTGGGTGGTGTCTTGTACACTGGGTGGTGTCTTGTACACTGGGTGGTGTCTTGTACACTGGGTGTCTTGTACACTGGGTGGTGTCTTGTACACTGGGTGGTGTCTTGTACACTGGGTGGTGTCTTGTACACTGGGTGTCTTGTACACTGGGTGGTGTCTTGTACACTGGGTGGTGTCTTGTACACTGGGTGTCTTGTACACTGGGTGGTGTCTTGTACACTGGGTGTCTTGTACACTGGGTGGCGTCTTGTACACTAGGTGGCGCCTTGTACACTGGGTGGTGTCTTGTACACTGGGTGTCTTGTACACTGGGTGGCGTCTTGTACACTAGGTGGCGCCTTGTACACTAGGTGGCGCCTTGTACACTGGGTGGTGTCTTGCACATTAGCAAAAGAAGGCAAGAGACTAATTTAATTAAAACACAATTGTTTTAATGCTTCAGAACATAAATCAAACCAATATAATTGCTGACAGGAAAGGACAACATTAGTAAAGGACAATTGTCACTTAACTGGAAATAAATGCCTTAGAGCGTATCATGTCTAAAGATGGCGGGGTAAGAGGCAGATTTTCCCTGTATATTTATTACCTGCACATTTTTTCAACATTTTTCAGAAATACAGTCTTGTCATAAACTGTAAGCTTATTAACACATTGGGGTTGATTTACTAAAGACATATTTAGGCCCCTTTCACACTGGGGCGTTTTTTGCCCAATTTGGAGACCCAGAAGTTTAAGGGGGCATAGCCGTCATTCAGTACGTGTAGGCGTGTGCACACATACTGCTCCACCATGTTGCTGAAATGTTGCCTCATGCTAAAACGTTCCATATCAGCTGGTGGTGCTGTTTGTTGTGGCGTGCTGACAAAGCTTTTCCACATTTCGGCCATGCTAACCCTGCCTTTTGAGGTGCTGGCGGTGCCCCTGCTGCGTTGGCGACCTCTTCCTCCTCTTCTACCTTCGCCTTGTGCTTCCACTGTGCCCCCGCTGCCAGGTGGGAATTGCACCAGCAGCGCATCTACCAGCGTGCGCTGGTACTCGTGCATCTTGCGTTTTGCTCCAGTGAGGGAATTAAGGACGGTACATTGTCCTTGTAACGGGGATCCAGCAGCGTGGCCAACCAGTAATCAGCACCCGTTAAAATGTGCGAAACACGCCGGTCGTTGCGGAGACACTGCAGCATGTAATCGCTCATGTGTGCCAGGCTGCCCAGAGGCAACGAAAAGCTGTCCTCTGTGGGAGGTGTATCATCTGTGTCCTCTGTATCCCCCCAGCCACGCACCAGTGATGGTCATGAGCTGGTCTGGATGCCATCCTGCTGTGAACATGGTTCCTCCTCCATCTCCTCCTCCTCATCCTCCACCTCGTCATCCTCCAGAACTGTGCCCTTGCTGGACAATTGTGTACCTGGCCTTTGTTGGTGCAGGAACCCACCCTCGGAGCCACTTGTGAATGACTGCCCTGAAAGCCTTGGAAATGATCCCGATTCCTCCTCCTCCTCCTCCTGTTCCATCATCGCCCATAAGCGTTTTTTCAAGGAGGCATAGAACTGGGATAGTAACGCTGAGAACGGCATCATCGGCACTGGCCATGTTGGTGGAGTACTGGAAACAGCGCAACAAGGCACACAGGTCTCGCATGGAGGCCCAGTTATTGGTGGTAAGGTGGTTCTGTTCCGCAGAGCGACTCACGCGTGCGGGAAGGCCGAAGTTACACTGCAGCGCTGACAGGCGAGCAGTAGCAGGGTGAAAATGCCGAAAGTGCGCACAGACGGCCCGCACTTTCTGCAGCAGCTGTGGCTAATCGGGGTAACTTTTAAGGAATCTCTGCACCACCAAATTCAGCACATGTGCCAGGCAAGGGATGTGCGTCAAACCGGCTAGGCCCAGAGCTGCTACGAGATTTTGCCCGTTATCGCACACCACCAGGCCCGGCTTGAGGCTCACTGATGCCAACCACTCATCGGTCTGTTGTTCCATGTCCCTCCACAACTCCTGCGCAGTGTGGGGTTTTTCCCCCAAACAGGAAAGTTTTAAAACTGCCTGCTGGCGTTTACCCATGGCTGTGCTGAAGTTGGTGGTGAATGTGTTACGCTGACCGGATGAGGAGGCGGTAGAGGATGAGGAAGCGGAGTAGGAGGAGTTAGCAACAGGAGGCAAACTGAAGCGCCCTGCAATCCTCAGTGGTGGAAGGACATGCGCCAAACTGCTATCCGCCTTAGGCCCAGCCGCCACTGCATTTACCCAGTGTGCTGTTAGGGAGATATAACGTCCCTGACGGTGCTTACTGGTCCACGTATCCATAGTTAGGTGGACCTTGCCACAGATGGCATTGCGCAGTGCACACCTGATTTTGTCCCCCACTTGGTTGTGCAGGGAAGGGATGGCTTGCCTGGAAAAGTAGTGGCGGCTGGGCACGATGTACTGTGGGACAGCCAATGCCATCAGGCTTTTAAAACTCTGCGTCTCTGCTGGCAATTAGGGCCAGGGATCGCGGGTGGGTAGGGGGGTACTTCCTCTTCCGCTCCAGTGTTTGGGAGATAGAGAGCTGAACGCTTCCATGGGACATTGTGGAGATGTTTGGTGACCCAGGTGGTAGTGTTGCTTGTCGGTCCTCTAATTGGGGGGTGGCAGGTGCCACTGTCACTACAGAGGTGGATGAAGAGGCTGAGACTGAAGTAGAAGAGGAAGCAGGAGGAGCCAAAGACCTTTTTTGTTTTTTGAGGTGTCTACTCCACTGCAGCTCGTGCTTTACACTTAGATGCCTGGTCATGCAGGTTGTGCTCTGGTTGAGAATGTTTATGCCTCGCTTCAGCCTCTAATTGCACAACGTGCAAACCACTCGTGTCTTGTCATCAGCACATTGTGTGAAGAACTGCCACGCTAGGGAACTCCTTGGACCTGGCTTTGGTGTGCTCGGTCCCTTGCTGCATTGGGCTGTAGCAGGCGTACTGTCTAGGGGACGGGCGCTCTGCTTTTGCACCCTGCTTCCTCTTCTGCTGTGCTGGTGGCTCTGTGCGACCACCACCTCTTCCTCTTCCTCTGAACCGCACAGGTCACCTGCATGAGGTTGATTCCAGGTGGGGTTGAGGACCTCATCATCCTCCACATCATCTTCCACCCAGTCTTCACCCCTGTCCTCCTTGTCGGTCTACACAATTGCGAAAGCAGCAGCAGTTGGCAACTGTGTTTCTTCATCATCCGAGACGTGCTGTGATGGTCCCCCCATGTACTCATCTTGAAACATAAGTGGTTGGGCATCGGTGAATCTCTTCCACTTCTGCGGCTGGGCTAGGTGGATGGCCCTGGGAAACCCTGCTAACAGAGTCATCAAAAAGCAGAAGAGACTGCTCCATGATTTGGGGCTCAGACTGCTTGGCTGATTTGCAAGGGGGTGAGGTGAAAGACTGATGGACATCGGCTGCACGCGCCAACTCTGATCTTTCAGCACAAGACTAGTTGGGAGACAATGTGAAGGAACTGGAGGCACTGTCAGCAACTCAATCTACTACCGCCTGTCCTGCTCCTGGCCTCAACATTCGTATAGCCGGATGAGGCCCGTCCAAATACCGCTGCAGGCTCTGTCGCCTACTCACACCTGAGAAAGGTGTTTTCACTTGTGCGTGTAGCTGGCACAGATCGACCTGTAGCTCCCTGTAACTGGAGCTCCACCAGCAGCACCACGACCGTGGCCACGTCCCTTATTTGATGTTTTCCTCATATTTCTCAAATGTAGGATCTTGCCCTGAATGGGTGTTTTTTGAATAGCACAATAGAAGAGCAGTATCTAAAGTGTTTATCTCACACGTACAGATATGGTTGAAACACTGCAAATTTTTTAGTTTTTTTGCCCTAAATGGATGTTTATTGAATAGGAACAATAGAAGAGCAGTATCTAAAGGGTGTATCTCACAGTAACATATGCAGTGCTGGTGTAATTTGATTTCTGAAGCAGGACTGACTCCTATCTATTTCTCTCCCTAAAAACAACAGCAGCAAAATTTCTCCCTAAAATATCTAAAGCAGAGTGACTTGCTGTGCTATGTAGATCGCTGAGTAATTTGATTTCTGAAGCAGGACTGAGTCTGACTCCTCTCCCTCTCCCTCTCCCTCAGAGCAGCAGCGCCAGCCTTTCCCTACCCTATCTAAAGCAGAGTGACGAGCTGTGCTATGTGCCTCTAGCTTATATAGAGGCTGGGTCACATGCTGCACTGGCCAATCACAGCCATGCCGTTAGTAGGCATGGCTGTGATGGCTTCTAGGTCACACGAGTTAACAAAATGTTGATTGGCTGCCCTGCAGTGCGCCATTACATTGCCGAACATCGAACTCAAACCCGAACTTACAGTAAATTGTTCGGGTTCGGGTACCAAAAATCCAAAAGTCCGGTACGAACCCAGTTCGGGTTCGCTCAACCGTATCCAGGACGCCTTGCCGAGTCGCCCCGAAGTCGTCCTGCCCCAGTGTGAACCAGTTCTAACATGTTACGTCACCCGTGGTGTAAATTATAACAAGAAAGTTCATCTTTTGTTTATGGCTGTATCTTTCCATGCAATCTTTTGTTTAGCACACCTGACATTTTTATATTGTAATACCTTCATAGGACAAAGGAATTAAACAATCAAGGTCCTTGATGGAGATAAAGTACGTCAACCCCACTACTTTGTAACCCTTTTGTATGTGTCATATAATGTCAACCAGCACCTCTCTGTAATGGCAAGACAAATACACACAGAATTGTTCATGTCAATTTTGAGACGTCTTTTTTTTTTTTTTTACAGGTAACAACAATGAGTTTTAGGTCAGGGTTCTAAATTTGCAAACAAACTCAAAACCACAGCGCTTTAGTTTGCATATAGATCGAATGACGAAAGGAATGAAGTTAATCCCCTGGCGTTATAAAAACAATTAACCACTTCCTGACGGCCGTACAACTATATATACGGTCGCAGGGTGGTTCTAATTCTCCGGGTCGCCGTCTTTTTACGGCCTCTGCTCCTCTAGGCCACCCGCCGCACTGTCCGCCGGGCACTCGCGACCGGCGGTTACAGGACAAGGACGTGGATCTGTGTGTGTAAACACACAGATCCACGTCCTGTCAGGGAGAGAGGAGACCGATCTGTGTCCCGTGTACATAGGGACACAGCATCGGTCACCTCCCCCAGTCACCCCCCTCCCTCCACAGTTAGAACACACCCAGGATACACATGTAACCCCTTCCTCACCCCCTAGTGTTAACCCCTTCAATGCCAGTCACATTTATACAGTAATTAGTGCATATTTATAGCACTGATCGCAGTATAAATGTGAATGGCGCCAAAAATGTGTCTAAAGTGTCCGCTATAATGTCGCAGTCCCAATAAAAATTGCAGATCGCTGCCATTACTAGTAAAAATAAAATAATAAAAAATAATAATAATTCTGTCCCCTATTTTGTAAGCGCTATAACTTTTGCGCAAACCAGACGCTTACCGCGATTTTTTTTTACCAAAAATATGTAGAATACGTATCGGCCTAAACTGAGAAAAAATATATGTTTTTTTTTTTTTTAAATTGGGCTATTTATTATAGCAACAAGTAAAAAATATTAGAAAAAAGACCAACTCATATATACCGGCATGTAGTTGCTATCATCCCGTAATTGTTAAAAGAATTCTAAAAAAAATTTTTTTTTCAAAATTGTCGCTCTGTTTTTTTGTTTATAGCGCAAAAAATTAAAACCGCAGAGGTGATCAAATACCACCAAAAATAAGCTCTATTTATGGGGATAAAAGGACATCAATTGTGTTTGGGAGCCACGTCGCACGACCGCGCAATTGTAAGTTAAAGCGACGCAGTGCCGAAAGCTGAAATTTCACCTGGTCAGGGAGGGGGGTATATGTGCCCAGTAAGCGGTTTAAACTGGAGACTTTATGTCTTGCTGTAAAAACTGACAAAGGGCGCACACACAACCGCTTTTCGGGTTGTAAAAAATTACATTTTTATTGGTCTAGAAAAAACAACAATTATTAAAACGGCCTTGCCTACACGCGATCGCGAACAAAAAAAATACTCTAGCAAAGGGCAGTGACGTACGACGGCACTATAAAGGGGAAGTTTCATGCGGATGACGCCACCCTTTGGGCTGCTTTTGCTGATTTTGTGTTAGTAAAAGTTTGGTGAGAGACGATTTGCGCTTTTCTGTCTGTTACAGCGTGATGAATGTGCTATCTCCATTACGCACGCTAGTTTTACCAGAATGAGCGCTCCCGTCTCATAACTTGTTTCTGAGCATGCGCGTTCTTTTCACGTCGTTAAAGCCCACACACGACCATTTTTTACAACGTTAAAAACGTTGTGAAAAATTAGAGCACATTCGAAATTTTGAATGCCCATTTTTTACATCGTGAAAAAATGCTCTGGAGCCCACACACCATCGTTTTTAACCAGTTGAGCCCCGAGCCTGTTTTTCAGATTCGGGGCTTACGAGACTAAAACAGTTTTTTTTGCTAGAAAATTATTTAAAACCCCCAAACATTGTATATATATATTTTTTTCTAACACCCTAGAGAATAAAATGGCGGTCATTGCAATACTTTTTCTCACACCGTATTTGCGCAGCGGTCTTACAAGTGCACTTTTTTTGGAAAAAATTCACTTTCTTGAATTAAAAAATAAGACAACAATAAATTTGGCCCAATTTTTTTATATATTGTGAAAGATAATGTTACGCCGAGTAAAATGATACCCAACATGTCACGCTTAAAAATTGTGCCCGCTCGTGGCATGGCGTCAAACTTTTACCTTTAAAAATCTCGATAGGCGACGTTTAAAAAATTCTACAGGTTGCATTTTTTGAGATACAGAGGAGGTCTAGGGCTAGAATTATTGCTCTCGCTCTAACGATCGCGGCGATACCTCACTTGTGTGGCTTGAACACCGTTTTCATATGCGGGCGCTACTCGCGTATGCGTTCGCTTCTGCGCGCGAGCTCGTCGGGACGGGGCACTTTAAAAAAATATTTTTTTGGTTTTCGTTTTTATTTATTTTATAATTTTTAACACCGAAAAAAAAAAAATGTAAACATCCCTTGTAATAGGAAAAAGCATGACAGGTCCTCTTAAATATGAGATCTGGAGTCAAAAATACCTCACATCTCATATTCAGGCTTAAATGCAAAAGAAAAAAAAAAAATGTAAACAAAATAAATGTTTCTTTAAGACGCTGGGCGGAAATGACGTTTTGACGTCACTTCCGCCCAGCAGAGGTATGGGGACGGCTGAGGGACATTTTTTCCCTCAGTCGTATACCTGGACAGCCAGCAAGAGGACCCGATCGCCTCCGCCGCTACCGACGGCTACGGTAAGCCGCGGAGGGTGCGGGAGAGCGGCGGGAGGGGGGGCACCCTCTCCCGCCGCCGATAACGGCGATCTCGTGGCGAATCCGCCGCGATGACTGCCGTTATTGTTAACAGGTCCGCCCCACGAAGAGATGGATATCTTGGTTGTGGCAGCAGCTGCCGCCGTTACCGAGATATCCATCTTCAAAAAAATGACGTCTTTAGACGTGGGGCGGATCTCAAGTGGTTAATGACATTTAAAAAGAAAATTAATTTTTTACAATCCGAAAAACGGTCGTGTGTACACGCCATTAAACCTTTAACCACTTGAGGCCCGCGCTACCGTCGGATGACGGCAACAGCGCGGGCCTGAATAGCCAACATGCCGTCATTTGACGGCATGTCTTTCTGGCGTTCCCAGCGCGCGCTGTAGTGTGCGCTGCGGGGAAGCCCTGTGTTGTCCGTGTCCCTTGGACACGGCCAATCACAGATCGCGCCAAACGGCCAATCAGAGCGGCCGTTTCTGATGCGATCTGTGGGCGAATGAGAGATGATCTCTCATAGATCATCTCTCATTGCCGGCTCACACAGAGACAATGTCCTGTCTCTGGAGGGGAGGAGCCCGATCTGTGTTCCTTCCTACATAGGGACACAGATCGGTCTCCTCGGTCTCCTCCCCCAGTCACCCCCCCCTCCCCCTACAGTTAGAACACACCCAGGGTACACATTTAACCCCTTCCTCACCCCCTAGTGTTAACCCCTTCAATGCCAGTCACATTTATACTGTAATTAGTGCATATTTATAGCACTGATCGCAGAATAAATGTGAATGGCGCCAAAAATGTGTCAAAAGTGTCCGATGTGTCCGCCATAACGTCGCAGTACCAATAAAAATCGCAGATCGCCGCCATTTCTAGTAAAAAAAAATAATAAAAAATAATAATTCTCTCCCCTATTTTGTAAGCGCTATAACTTTTGCGCAAACCAGTCGCTTATTGCGATTTTTTTTTTTTTTACCAAAAATATGTAGAAGCCCTAAACTGAGAAAAAAAAAATGTGTTTTTTTTTTAATTGGGATATTTATTATAGCAACAAGTAAAAAATATTGTATTTTTCTTCAAAATTGTCGCACTTTTTTGTTTATAGCGCAAAAAATAAAAATCGCACAGGCGATCAAATACCACCAAAAGAAAGCTCTACTTGTGGGGAAAAAAGGACGCCAATTTTGTTTGGGAGCCACCTCGCACGACCGCGCAATTGTCAGTTAAAGCGACGCAGTGCCGGAAGCTGAAATTTCACCTGGGCAGGAGGGGGGTGTAAGTGCCCAGTATGCAAGTGGTTAAAGAGAAAACAGCCTGAAGATGGGGAAATTATCATCCTCTATTACTGTTATTATCTATGAGGCTTTGGAGCGAATTCAACAGTTATCAATAGGGATGAGCCGAACATCTAGAACCCCATTGAAGTCTATGGGACTCGAACGTTCGAATTCAAAAACGCTCGTTTTAAAGCCCAATAATCAAGTTATTGTTGGAAAACGTCTTTGAGAACCCAGGGAACATGTATCAATGGAGCAGGACTCCTGAAACTTTTTTCCATTGATACATGTTCCCTGGGGCAAGACCGGGTTCTCAAAGACGTTTTCACAGGCAAACTATAGACACCCAGCAGGTACAATATTTAACCACTTAACCCCCGGACCATATTGCTGGTCAAAGACCAGAGCACTTTTTGCGATTCAGCACTGCGTCGCTTTAACTGACAATTGCGCGGTCGTGCGACGTGGCTCCCAAACAAAATTGGCGTCCTTTTTTCCCCAAAAAAAGAGCTTTCTTTTGGTGGTATTTGATCACGTCTGCGGTTTTTATTTTTTGCGCTATAAACAAAAATAGAGCGACTATTTTCAAAAAAATAAAATAAGTTATAGCGTTTACAAAAAAGGGGGTAGTTTTATGGCATTTTTATTAATATTTTTTTTTTACTAGTAATGGTGGCGATCAGCGATTTTTTTTTTCAGTACTGCGATATTATGGCGGACACTTCGGACACTTTTGACACATTTTTGGGACCATTGGCATTTTTACAGCAATCAATGCTATAAAAATGCATTGGATTACTATAAAAATGTCATTGGCAGGTAAGGGGTTAACACTAGGGGGCAGGTAAGGGGTTAAGTGTGTTCCTGGGTGTGTTCTAACTGTATGGGGGGTGTGGCCTCACTAGGGGAAATCACTGATCTTCTGTTCATACATTGTATGAACAGAAGATCAGCGTTTCCCCCGCTGACAGGAACCAGAGCTTTGTGTTTACACACATAGCTCTCGTTTCCCGCTCTGTAACGAACGAGCACGCGTGCCTGGCGCGCGCTCGTTCGTTACAGATCTATCTAAGCTATACTGTGTATAAATATATGTAAAACTCCTAGGGATGTATATATATCCTCTACACACTGTAAATTAAGCTAAACTGACTAGCCTGCCTGCTCTATCTAGCTATATAAAAAGACAATCTCTCTGTCTCTCCACAAGCCGGTACACACTACACGAGACCGCCCAGCAGGCGGCCTTATATAGTGTGGGGCGTGTGCTAAAGCCCTGAGCCATAATTGGCCAAAGCCACCCAGGCTTTGGCCAAATATGGCTCTTTGTTTTTTGCGCGCTGTGATTGGTCAAGCATGCGGGACATACAGCATGCTTGGCCAATCATCAGCGTGCAATGCCGCAGTGAATTATGGGCCATTTTGCGTCACTCGAATTTGGCGCGAACGACCGCTTTTGTTAGAATTTCGTCGAACGTACGAACAGACAATGTTAGAGTCGAACATACGTTCGCATCGAACGCGAAGCTCATCCCTACTCCCCGGTTCGGTTCGCACCAGAACATGCGAACAGGCAAAAAATGTGTTCGAACACGCAAACACCGTTAAAGTCTATGGGACACGATCATGAAAAATCAAAAGTGCTCATTTCAAAGGTTAATATGCAAGTTACTGTCATAAAAAGTGTTTGGGGACCAGGGTCCTGCCCCAGGGGAGTGTTTGGGGACCCGGGTCCTGCCCCAGGGGAGTGTTTGGGGACCCGGGTCCTGCCCCAGGGGAGTGTTTGGGGACCCGGGTGCTGCCCCAGGGGAGTGTTTGGGGACCCGGGTCCTGCCCCAGGGGAGTGTTTGGGGACCCGGGTCCTGCCCCAGGGGAGTGTTTGGGAACCCGGGTCCTGCCCCAGGGGAGTGTTTGGGGACCCGGGTCCTGCCCCAGGGGAGTGTTTGGGGACCCGGGTCCTGCCCCAGGGGAGTGTTTGGGGACCCGGGTCCTGCCCCAGGGGAGTGTTTGGGGACCCGGGTCCTGCCCCAGGGGAGTGTTTGGGGACCCGGGTCCTGCCCCAGGGGAGTGTTTGGGGACCCGGGTCCTGCCCCAGGTGAGTGTTTGGGGACCCGGGCCCTGCCCTAGAGGACATGTATCAATGCAAAAAAAGTTTTAAAAATTTTAATAATGCTTAAAGTGAAACAATAAAAGTGAAATATTCCTTTAAATTTTGTACCTAGAGGGGTGTCTATAGTATTATGAAGGTGCAAAAATCAGGCCCAAAATGCACGTCTCAGTGCCACAGGACCAGGATGTCTCTGAGCTGATGATTGTCAAAAAAAAAGTAGATGAACGCAATCTAAAAAACAACCAATATCACAATTTGTGCAAAAGGATATGGCAATGAAAGCAGCTATTTAAAGTCCAAAATGAGAAACTCATAGAACACATAAGATATTAGATATATCAAAACTAAAACATAAAGTCCAAGTGATAAAACAGCGCTGATTTAAGTTGGTTAAATGCCCAACTGCATAGAGGCATTAATGTGATGACGATGCAACAAAATATTCCACAGTGATGGGTGCTTGTAATGATAGGTACGTGATGAATCCTACACCTGCTCCCAAACTTCACCACAAGTGAGGCACTCTCCTTTCTGGGTACAAACTCACCAGAAGGCCAATAGAAATGAGCCTTAAGAGGTAACTGTCACTGGAATATCCGTCAGCACTGCCAGGGTCACCGTGGATTATTACTCAATAAGGATATATAGAAACAAGAAGATACCAGCATAGTGTAATCCCGCTTTTAATATAGATAAAAGTACCCCTTTGTACAGTAAGAAACCCCCGCTCCAAATGCACGTACCGTTAGCAAAGTGTTGATGAGCATATAACAGTTAGAGTGTCTCCGATAGCCGGTGTCTCCGGTAACTAATTCCCCAGAAGCTTGGGTGTTGTTGCCACAGCACTAGAACTCATTCCTGGTCTGAGGAAACCACCGGCGGAGCGCACTCGTCACTTCCGGTTTCCAGATCGCCGTAGTAGCCCCGCCCTGACCGGTTTCGTCACTCGATTGACTTGAACAGAGGGCGCAGCTACTCGGCATGGATGTGCGTGTTATATCAGCCCTCCTGACTGGCCATTGGACACAAGAGACACATACGGGTGCTCTAATTCAGTGTTTTTCAACTCCAGTCCTCAAGGCACACCAACAGGTCATGTTTTCAGGCTTTCCATTATTTTGCACAGGTGATATGATCAGTTTCACTGCCTTAGTAATCACCACAGCTGTTTCATCTGAGGGAAATCCTAAGGGCCCTTTCACACGAGCGGACGAACGGTCCGCTCATTACAAGTCCGTTTACGGACTTGTAATGGGTCCCTATGGGAGCGGATCCGTTGGCGGATGATGCATCCGCTAACGTCCGCTCGATCCGCATCCGGTTTTGCGGACGGAAGAATGTCCTATTTTTCTTCCGTCCAGCCAAACGGATCGGATGGAAACGGACAGACGGTCCGTTTTCCATCCGACTCCCCATAGGGGAGAGCGGAGGAGAGACGGGGCGGTCCCTGCACAGTGTGCGGGGACCGCCCCGTCCGCCCGACAGCTCAGCGGAGACCCCCCTCGCTGAGCTGACGGACACACGGAGCGGACCGAAAAACGGTCCGCTCCGTGTGAAAGGAGCCTTAAAACTTGACCTGTTGGTGTGCCTTGAGGACTGGAGTTGAAAAACACTGCTCTAATTGGTGCATCCCTAAAAGGGCAGGCTCTTTCAGCTCAGGACTGGGAATAATAGAAAGATAGCACATCGCGGTCCTGATCTGCACATACTCGCTCAGGATGGGGAAGAACACAGCGGAATACTCCCAATCCTGGCACTTAAATCAACGGTAATGCTAAAGAAAAGTAGCACGAGTAAAGTCAAATAAAGTTATATAGATTTCTTCTGGGGTCAAGGTAACGATTCAGAACAATACAGGGAGTTAAAACACATAAAACAAAAATATGTCACTAGCAATAAAAAAAATCTGTCATTAAAACGAGCGTGTATCTGTTACCATGTATATAAATTATATGGGATACCTGAAGCCATTCCTCATAAAATATATATGTAGCGGGGTCAACCTGTCAAATGCTCATTAACACTTTACTAACGGTTAGTGTTGCTCACGAATATTCGTATTGCGAATATTCAGCTCGAATATGGCATATTCGAGTATTCGCGATATATTGCGAATTTCGCGGTGAATATTCGCTATTTCGAATATTCGTATTTTTTTTTTATTTTTTTTAGAACAGATCACATCCTAGAGATCACCATCGACGTCTAAAAGCATTGCTGGTATGATTAGAGACCTTGAGCCGAGTAGCTGCAGCGATCATTTTATATTGCCGAAAAATCGCAATGCGATTATTCGGCAATAGCGATATCGCGCGATTATTTTCGAGAAATTCGCAATATTGTTTTTAGCTAAAATAACACATATATTAGATTTCAGAGTGTTACTGTCGAAATTCCGCAATCAATTTCTCATTCGCATTTTTTCGAAATTACGATAATATATCACGAATATTCTGAGCCAATCAGAGTGCTCCTTCCGCATTTCTCGAATATTCGCAATTATTTTGTATTGTAATATATCACGAATATTCTGAGCCAATCAGAGTGCTCCTTCCGCATTTGCCGAATATTCGCAATTATTGTGTATTATAATATATCACGAATATTCTGAGCCAATCAGAGTGCTCCATTCCGCATTTGCCGAATATTCGCAATTATTTTGTATTGTAATATATCACAAATATTCTGAGCCAATCAGAGTGCTCCATTCCGCATTTCTCGAATATTCGCAATTATTTGGTATTATAAAATATCACGAATATTCTGAGCCAATCAGAGTGCTCCATTCCGCATTTCTCGAAATTTCGAAAAATCGCAATAGCGAAAAATCGCAATCATTTCATTTCCAAAAAATATCACGAATATTCGTATTTAGCGAATATATCTCGAATATTCTACTATATATTCGAGATATATCGCGAAATCGAATATGGCATATTCTGCTCAACACTACTAACGGTACGTGCATTTGGAGCGGGGGTTTCTTACTGTACAAAGGGGTACTTTTATCTATATTAGAAGCGGGATTACACTATGCTGGTGCCTTCTTGTTTTTTATATATCCATATGGAGTATTAACCCACGGTGACCCTGGCAGTGCTGACGGATATTCCAGTGACAGTTACCTCTTAAGGCTCATTTTTATTGGCCTTCTGGTGAGTTTGTACCCCGAAGGGGAGAGTGCCTCACTTGTGGTGAAGTTTGGGAGCAGGTGTAGGATTCATCACGTACCTATCATTACAAGCACCCATCACTGTGGAATATTTTGTTGCATCGTCATCACATTAATGCCTCTATGCAGTTGGGCATTTAACCAACTTAAATCAGCGCTGTTTTATCATTTGGACTTTATTTTTCAGTTTTGATATATCTAATATCTTAGGTGTCTATAGTATGCCTGTGAGGTAGCGCATGTTTCCCGTGTTTAGAACAGTCCCTGCACAAAGTGTCATTTCTAAAGGAAAAAAAGTCATTTAAAACTCGCGGCTATTTATGAATTGTCGGGTCCCGGCAATACAGACAAAAGTCATTGAAAAAAACAGCATGGGTTCCTCCTTTAGACCATTACCAGGCCCTTTGGTTTGAATATTAAGGGAAACCCAATTTCTTTTTTAAAAAGCGCGGGGTTCATCTGCGCACCGACGTTCGGGTTCCTTCGGCATCTCGTGACGCGCTGTATGCGCCGGGCTGAGGAATGTCAATCACAGCCTGTGATTGGAAACTCCCAGTCCCGCGGGATTGCCGGAGGGAAAGAGAGCCCGTAAAAAGGTATGTACAGAAAAAAAAATGGGTGGGTGGGCTCCGTGGCATGCTAGAAATTTTTTGGAGGGTGAACCTCCACTTTAAGGTGAAAAAACATGAACCCTTACAACCCTTTTAACTGCTTAACGACCGCCGCATGTACATATACGTCGGCAGAATGGCACGTACAGGCAGATGAACTTACATGTACGTCCCTGCCTAGACGTGGGTCGGGGGTCCCCCCGGTACATGCGGCGGTCCGGTTTGCTGTGGGAGCGATCCGGGATGAGGGGGCGGCTGTTCATTTTTTCGCGCCAATCCGTGTCCTCCCCGCCGTGTCACTTCCTCTGCCTGTGTAATGTAAACACTGGCAGAGGAAGTGATGTCACCTCTCCTCTCGGTGGTATTTTTAATACGCCGAGAGGAGAGAAGACATCAGAAGTAAGTCGCACCAACACTACACTGACACCACACACATAGGCACATTAACCCCTTCCAATCACCCACCCCCTGTCACACTGTCACTGAATGCAGTGATCATATATTTACTGATCACTGCATTTAGTGACAGTGTGACAGTTAGTGTGACAGACAGTTAGTGTTAGGTCCAGGATAGCCCCCCCACCCCCCCAATAAAGGTTTAACCTCTTGATCACCGCCCTAGTTAACCCTTTCACCCCCTATTGCCAGTGTCACTAAGCGATCATTTTTCTGATCGCTGTATTAGTGTCACTGTTCCCGCTAGGTAGCTAATTTTTTTTTTATTGCGATTTTTTTTTTTACTAAAGACATGTGGCTAAATACATTTTGGCCTAAATGTTTGACTAAAATTTAGTTTATTCGACTTTTCTTATAACAAAAAGTAAAAAAATATAGTTTTTTTCAAAAATGTAGGGCTTTTTCCATTTATATCGCAAAAAATAAAAAAAACGCAGAGGTGATCAAATACCACCAAAATAAATCTCTATTTGTGGGGAAAAAAGGACGCCAATTTTGTTTGGGAGCCACATCGCACGACCGCGCAATTGTCAGTTAAAGCGACGCAGTGCCGAATCGCAAAAACTGAGCAAGGTCCTTTAGCTGCCTAAAGGTCCGGGTCTTAAGTGGTTAAAGTCGGTTTACTGACGAAGAACTTTAAGAGGAAGAGAACGTTTATATGTGAGGGTAAGACACCGAGCGAGAGAGAGTGTTCAAAAAACAAGAAATACAATTATTTTTACCACTTCAGCCCTCACTCCTGTACACTCTCCCTATGGATAAGAACGAGGTTTACCTTCCCTTCACTGGAACTAAGGGGCCAAGCCCAACCCCTGAAAAACAACCCCACACCATACTCCCCCCTCCCCCAAATGATTTGGAGGGGTGGCCTAATACTTTTAGCAATAGTGTGAGAACGCTTAAGGCGTCAGCATACCAGGACATTTTGGACAATTTCATGCTCCCAACTTTGTGGGAGGAGTTTGGGGACGGCCCCTTCCTATTTCAACATGACTGCCCACCAGTGCACGAAGCAATGCCCATAAAGACATGGATGAGCGCGTTTGGGGTGGAGGAATTTGACTGGCCTGCACAGAGTCCTGGCTTCAACCTGATAGAACACCTTTGGGATGAGTTAGAGAGCAGACTGCGAGCCAGGCCTTCAACCAATAAAGTTAACGTGCGCGTAAAAGCAGGTGTCCCAATACTTTTGACAATATAGTGTACATAAACCTAAATAATTCAACAACCTGAGCAATCTATATGCAAGCTATAGGGCCGTGGTTTTGACATTGTTGCAATCTCAGAACCATGACCTGAAACTTACTGTTATCTGTAAAAAAAAAATATATAGAGGAACATAAACAAGTCTGTATACTGTATATCTGACTGGTTACAACAGAAAGGTGCCGGTTGATGTTATGACCAATAAAAATGGTTACTAAATATAAAGGCTGACGTATTAGATCTCCTTTTAAGATCTTGTTTGTTTAAATCCTTTGATCTGAGAAGTTAATATGATAGGTGTACTAAGCAAAAGATTGTCTTTATTGTTATTACTTACAATACAGACCAAAAGTTTGGACACACCTTCTCATTCCAAGAGTTACCTTTATTTTTATGACTATGAAGATTGTAGAGTAACACTGAAGGCATCACAACTATGAATGTAACACATGTGGAATTATATACATAACAAAAAAGTGTGACACAACTGAAAATATGTCCTATTCTAGGTCCTTTTGCAGCAGACACATCTCTAGAAGAACTGATAAGAGGAGACGGTGTGAATCCGGCCTTCATGGTAGAATATCTGCTAGGAAACCACTGCTAAAGAAAGGCAACAAGCAGAAGAGACTTGTTTGGGGTAAAGAACACAAGGGATGGACATTAGACCAGTGGAAATCTGTGCTTTGGTCTGATGAGTCCAAACTTGAGATCTTTGGTTCCAACCACCGTGTCTTTGTGCGACGCAGAAAAGGTGAACGGATGGACTCTACATGCCTGGATCCCACCGTGAAGCATGGCGGAGGAGGTGTGATGGTGTGGGGGTGCTTTGCTGGTGACACTGTTGGGGATTTATACTGAACCAGCATGGCTACCACAGCATCTTGCAGCGGCATGCTATTCCATCCGCTTTGCGTTTAGTTTGACCATCAACAGGACAATGACCCCAAACACACCTCCAGGCGGGGGAAGGGCTATTTGACCAAGAAGGAGAGTGATGGGGGGGCTGCACCAGATGACCTGGCCTCCACAGTCACCGGACCTGAACCCAATCGAGATGGTTTGGGGTGAGCTGGACCGCAGAGTGAAGGCAAAAGGGCCAACAAGTGCTAAGCATCTCTGGGAACTCCTTCAAGACTGTTGGAAGAGCATTTCAGGTGACAGGAGAATGCCGAGAGTGTGCAAAGCAGGAATCAAAGCAAAAGGACCTAGAATATGACATATTTTCAGTTGTTTTACACTTTTTTGTTATGTATATAAATCCACATGTGTTACATTCATAGTTTTGATGCCTTCAGTGTGACGCTACAATTTTCATAGTCATGAAAATAAAGAAAACTCTTGTAATGAGAAGGTGTGTCCAAACTTTTGGTCTGTACTGTATGTGGGTGACGAAACGAGTTAGGGGTGGATCATGAAGACACCCTGAAAATGTACACAGTTGTTAGTGTCGTTAATAATTTATTTTTTTGAGTAGTTTATAGGTCAGTTATTGGGCAGTTTGAAGCTGGTTTAGTGATGTAGAGCTGGAAGATGTGCTCTTAGGAGTGTTTATTTGTGATGATAGGACACTAAGAAAAGAGAGAGTGGTATTATTATAAAAACATATAAGAGATACATTGAATTCAACCACGTCAGTCCTCACAGTTGTCCACCCTCATGGATCAAAACAAGGTTTACATTTCTGCAATGGGCCTATATATTCAGCAATCACTTGAGCCTTACGTCCTGGGCGTGGACTTCTTCAGTGGGGCGGAGCTACATCACGTACCGGCTGCCTAAGTATGCACAGTGGTTGGTATCAAAGCTACTTGCCTTGCTAAGCATCGCCGTCACCAGTGATGAGTTCCGGTCTTTTTTCCGGCAATGATTAGCACGGCAGGTTGCTAGGACACTAGCCTCTGTGCATATGCAACCACTTCAGCACTGGCGTGTTTACTCCCCTCTTCATGACCAGGCCATTTTTTGTGATAAGACACTGCCTTAACCTTAACCACATGCCGACCAGCGCATGACAATATACGTCAGTACAATGGCTCGGCTGGGCAAAAGGGGTGTACACAGGCCTGTTGCTACAGGACAGGCAAAACAAACAATTGCTTGGGGCCCCAAACTGGCCTGGGTCCCCCAACTTCCCCTTCCCAGGTTGTAGCGTGGCCGAGCTCCTCTTCCTTCTTCCTGGAGTCCTGTCAGTCCGGCCGGGTACCGCGAGTGGTACAGGAGATTCAGTTTCCTGTTCCCGGCTGGACTGACAGGAAGTGCACACTGAGTGCTCACCTCCTTTCAGTCCGGCCGGGAACACAGGAAACTGAATCTCCAGTACTGTGCTGTAACCGGCCCAGCCCGGGCACTATCTGATAGGGGACTGGGGACCCATAATGATAGAACACGGGACTGAGAGGAGGAAGAGGAGCCTGCCCACACTACAGTGGCAGCCTACAGGGAAGAAGGGGAGGTAAGAATAGTAAATAGGGACTGGGGGGGGGGAGTAAGAACATGGGTGTAAAAAAATTAGTGAAGGGCTAACATAGGCTTTTGCTTGCGGCGGGGGGTGCTTGGGGGCCCCCATTTTGCTTGGGGGCCCAAATTCCTTCAAACAGCCCTGGGTGTACAGATACGTCTCCTTTAACTCAGGGCATTGTGTGCGCGTACCCGATTCGTGACCGTGCCCGCGGGGCACGCAGACTCAATGTCCGCCGCTGTCCCACAATCAGGTTACGAAGAGGCAGAACAGGGAATGCCTTTGGGTTTTTTTTTTCTAGAAGCACATGATTAGAGGGAGAGTCTATTTTTTTAACCACTTGCTTACTGGGCACATATACCCCCCTCCTGCCCAGGTGACATTTCAGCTTCCGGCACTGCGTCGCTTTAACTGACAATTGCGCGGTCGTGCGACGTGGCTCCCAAACAAAATTGATGTCCTTTTTTCCCCACAAATAGAGCTTTCTTTTGGTGGTATTTAATCACCTCTGCGGTTTTTATTTTTTGCACTATAAACAAAAAAAAGCGACAATTTTGAAAAAAAAAAACTATACTATATTTTTTACTTGTTGCTATAATAAATAGCCCAATTTAAAAAATAAAAATAAAAATTCTCAGTTTAGGGCGATACGTATTCTACATATTTTTGGTAAAAAAAAAAAAATCGCAATAAGCAACTGGTTTGCGCAAAAGTTATAGCGCCTACAAAATAGGGGACAGAATTTTTTTTTATTATTATATTTTTTTTTACTAGTAATGGCGGCGATCTGCGATTTTTATTGGGACTGCGACATTTTGGTGGACACATCGGACACATTTTTGGGGCAATTCATATTTATACAGCGATCAGTGCTATAAATATGCACTAATTACTGTATAAATGTGACTGGCATTGAAGGGGTTAACACTGGGGGGTGAGGAAGGGGTTAAATATGTTCCCTGTATAGTGTTCTAACTGTAGGGGGAGGGGGGGTGACTGGGGAAGGGTCCGATCTGTGTCCCTATGTATAAGGGACAAAGATCGGTCTCCTCCTCTCCAGAGACAGGACGCTATCTCTGTGTAAAACGGCAATGAGAGATGATCTCATATGTTTACATATGAGATCATCTCTCATTGGCCACGCAGATTGCATAGCAAACGGCCACTCTGATTGGCCGTTCGCCGCGATCTGCGATTGGCTGTGTCCAAGGGACACGGACAACACAGTGTTTCCCTGCTGCTCGCTCGGGAGCGCCAAGAGGGGAGACCGTCAATTGACAGCATGTTGGCAATTCAGGTCCCGTTCGGCTATAGCGCGGATCTCAAGTAGTTAACACTGATCACTGTATTATTGTCACTGGTCCCCAAAAAGTATCAGTTAGGTGTCCAATTTGTCGGTCGCACTATCGCAGTCGCTGATCATCGCCATCGCTAGTGAAAAAATAAATAAATAAATATATCTCACATAGTTTGTGGATGTAACAAAACGTCCCACAATCTGCTTGAGTGCTTTCGTCACGTACCACTTCCTCCCAGTCTGAATATAGATATTCCAACCAATAACAAGCACAAAACGAGACGATACTTGTTTGTCTGCTGAACATAGACTGTTTATTAAAACCAAAACACAAGTCTAATATACAGTTAAAGAGGAGGCCCCCCCCCCCTCCTGCTCATATTACTCTAAAGCCCTGTACACACGATCAGATATCCGATGAAGCAGACTTTCATCAGTCTTGCCTACACACCATCAGTCAAAAATCCGACCGTGTCCAACGCGGTGACGTAAAACACTACGACGTGCTGAGAAAAAATGAAGTTCAATGCTTCCGAGCATGCGTCGACTTGAGCATTCACTGATTTTTGTCCGATGGACTTCCACACAGACGATAATTTTTTTTCTATCGGTTTTTTAATCCATAGGAAAATTTTAAAACATGTTCTATTTTTTTTCACCGATGGAAAACAAACCGATGGGGCTCGAACACGATCGGTTTGTCTTGTTTTTATCAGACAAACTGATCGTGTGTACAGGGCTTTACAATACACTTGTAACCAGAAACATAAACTAACATGAGCTAATTAACTAATCCCTTAAAGCAGCCGATGTGACTCCGTGCCCTCCTGGGCATTGTTATGATAAATCAGGATTTCACTACAGGTCAGACTTGTTGTCACCCAGCTTCACACAGTAGATGATAGATTATCATAAGTATAAACACAGGACACCTTCTCACAATAGCAGGAGCTCCAGCAGGAGTCGGCCCGTCTCCTACATTGTACAGAGGCCAATGTGATCGGCTCTCTCAATTAACATGTTGAGTTCAGAATGAAACAACCCCAGAAGAGTCTTTACATCTATCCTGGAAGATATTGTAGATAAATATTACTGTCCCATTTTTAAGTAATCCAAGATATATTTTCTCAGTCACCCTGTACCAGGATGGCACAGGGTGACTTAGACATAAGAGGTGCATGGAGAGTTGAAACAAGGGTTTCCCAACCTTTCCAAGGGGTTCTGGGTTCCACGGGCCCTCCCGTCACAGTGGACATGATCACGTTTGCACAAACCAATCAATATACACGTATTAGGAGGCTCTAATTGGCTTCCAAACGGGTGGACTTCCGGCCGCTCCCGCGCCCACCTACTTGTGTGACATTAGCAAATATATTTTCACTAATGTCTTCCTGCTTCTCCTCCCGGGCTAATCAGGAAGCGGATCTGAGACCTGATTGGGCAGGACCCAGTTCCTGTTGGGCTGCGAGGAGAAGCAACAGCCCCCGGATCTGCTCTTCCCTCCGCAACCTCCTCCCCACATAAGGTAAGGCCATGGATCGCCGCCTTCCCGAACCATGGTCTTACCTTATGTGGGGAGGAGGTTGCGGAGGGAAGAGCAGACCCGGGGCTGTTGCTTCTCCTCGCAGCCCAACAGGAACTGGGTCCTGGCCAATCAGGTCTCAGGATTCGCTTCCTGATTGGCCCGGGAGGAGAAGCAGGAAGACATTAGTGATCGAGCGCCGGGGAGGGAGTGGGGGTTAGTGCGAACGAGCACCGGGAGGGGTAGTGCAAGCGAGTGACGGTGGGGAAGTGTGAGTGAGGAGGACAGGATTGTTTGCTGCTCCCCCTGCTGCCGCTGCTACACTGGCTGAGAAGGGGTTAACATCAGCGGTGACCAAAGGATCAATTGTGTCCCCTGGAGGTGTTTTGACTGTGAGAATGTAAAGATCCTTGTTTCTGCTTAGCAGGAACACAAGATCAGAACATTCCCCTCTCTTGTTTACATAGGCTGAACGACAGCCTGCCCTTCTCACATACGATCGGCGGGTCCCGGTGGACACCTGTAATAAATTAATTGACCCTGACACAATTTCAGGGTCAATTAATCTATTACAATTGGCGCCCCACGTTGGGCGCCAAAATGATGAGGATCAATTGATTTCCTGACACAATTTCAGGATTAACCCCATGTCTGCCGGTTGATTTCAATTTATATGATGACATGTACAATCCAGACAAAAATAATCTACATCTCACCTTTCAGCTTCTCTGCCCAACAACAGGAAGAAGCCCAGTTCTTTTTATTGGCAAAATGACATCACAAACACATGCACACAGATTGGCTAGTTCATACAGTTCACTCCCATTTACCCACCCACTCACTACACGCCCCCTGTGACGTCTGTACTTGGCATGGAGCCCTCATTGGTCAGTTAATATAGGGATGGTTTCCTCCCACAAGTTCATTCCTGTGAAGGCTGCACACACATCCTCCTTGTAAGTCCACCTGTCATTCAGGCATAGAAAAGTTCCTTTCATCGAAATGGGGACATAAGAAATAGGAGGAGGAGGAGGAGGCCTGGAATGCGAAGTAATGGAGAAAAGGGAGCAATGGGGGATGGGAGCGTCTGCTCCTGGTTTCAATAGCTTTGTCTGAATGACCATCCAAGTTGAAATACACTGTGCCTTTAAAACAATATTTGGCAAATCTTTTCAAGGAAAATATACACTTAATTTCAGTGGTTCTAATCATAACACACAATAAAATTTTCATTTTAGCACGTCCATCACACACCGTGTCTGCCAGACCCACTGATTGGCTACCGCTGTGTCCAATCACAGTGAGAGTGGGTCGCCAAGGTGCGCGCGCACAGGCGCCCCAGACCCGGAACTGTCAGATAATGTACTAGGTACGTGATCTGGCTCAGAGCGTTCTCCCCGCCGCAGTAAATCTATGGTGGTCGGTCGTTGGGTGGTTAAGCAGTGGGTACATCATGTAGCTCCACCCCACTGAAGAAGTCCACACCAAGGACGCAACGCGTAGGGAGTAAGGAGCAGATCATTTGACGTTATCCCGCGGCCGTTCCTAACCCGTGTATCTGTTTTAAATTGATATTAATTAGCAAGGTTTCTCGTGCCTTTTATGCGAGTGTGATTGAACATGTTTTATAGAACAATAAATAAACTTTTAGACCAAGAGCACGGGATGCCGTATTTTCTGTGTTACATTGGCGCGATTCTGGGAGATCACATGGGAAGGAGAAAACTGGTTTAAGAAAATGGAAGGATACCAAAGCACACAGATATAATCCCCGAGGAGAATAGCGAGTTGTGACTCACCGGTAAATCCAGCAGGTGAGCGCCCAGAGGGCACGGGTGGTGGGTTGCACGGGCACGTTATATATTAGTTCTTGTGACTTTTTGCACAGAGTGATGTTTTTTTTTTTTGGCACATTTTATTTTTATTTTACACGTTATGAACCTTTTTTTTCCCCAACAAAGGTTTTATTAAAATCAAAGAATGTACATGGTAACGACATATCACAGGTCCATTGCAGTGGTGGTGTGTCCATAATGAACGCAGGGGTGCTGCCCCCTCTCTCCTGCCACCCCTCTATCACCATAGATAGATTCATCTATGGTCGCCACTGCCCCCCCCCCCCCCCCTATTCTGGTGGCCCGGGTATTTTTTGGAAAAACCTAATAAGTGTCCAAAAAGGTGAACAGCGGGGCGCCATGCTCGGTGCTCGCAGTTCACTCAGCGTTGTGTTAAGAAAGCATGGAAAGGAATAAAGGTAACAGCGCTCTCTTCAGGAACAACCCAATCCATACACCAGGTCCACTCACAGGTGCCGAGGCTCCATATGTCCCAACACACTCCAATGCAACAGCTTGGGTCTGTTACCTGTCACCTGAAATGACAGGTGTCCAATCATAGCAGAGGACGGGAAGAGAGGACAGGAGAAGACATAGAGGAGCGTGGAGGACAGCTCTGTGACCCACTGCCCCACCGAGACAAGGTAAGTGCCGGGTGGGCGGGGGATGCACACTGGCAGCATTTGATGGGCACAGTAGCTACAATTGTTGAACAAGCTGGCAGCAATTAATGACTACAGTAGCTGCGCTTGATGGCACAGTGGCAACAATTGATGGGCACAGTATGTGTAATTGATGGCACAGTGGCAGCAATTGATGGGCACAGTGGCAGCAATTGATGGCCACACTGGCAGCAATTGATGGCTACAGTAGAGGCAATTTATGGGTAAAGTGGCTGTGTTTGATGACACAGTGGCTGCAATTGATGGCCACAGTGGCTGCAATTAATGACCACAGTAGCTACAATTGTTGGACAAACTGGCAGCAATTGATGACTACAGTAGCTGTGTTTGATGGCACAGTGGCAACAATTGATGGGCACAGTGTCTGAAATTGATGGGCACACTGGCAGCAATTGATAGGCACACTGGCAGCAATTGATGGCTACAGTAGAGGCAATTTATGGGTACAGTGGCGGCAATTGATGACACAGTGGCGGCAATTGATGACACAGTGGCTACAATTGATGGCCACAGTGGCTGCAATTGATGGCCACAGTGGCCGTGTTTGATGGGCACAATGGCCGCAATTGATGGGCACAGTAGCTGCATTTGATGGCACAGTGGCGGCAATTAATGGGTACAATGGCTCCATTTGGTGGCACAGTGGTGGCAATTGATGATACAGTGGCTGCTATTGATGGCACAGTGGCTGCTATTGATGGCACAGTGGCTGCAATTGATGGCACAGTGGCTGCAATTGATGGCACAGTGGCTGCAATTGATGGCACAGTGGCTGTGTTTGATGGGCACAATGGCCGCAATTGATGGGCACAGTAGCTGCATTTGATGGCACAGTGGCAGCAATTAATGGGTACAGTGGCTCCGTTTGATTGCACAGTGGCGGCAATTGATGACACAGTGGCTGCTATTGATGGCACAGTGGCTGCTATTGATGGCACAGTGGCTGCTATTGATGGCACAGTGGCTGCTATTGATGGCACAGTGGCTGCTATTGATGGCACAGTGGCTGCTATTGATGGCACAGTGGCTGCTATTGATGGCACAGTGGCTGCTATTGATGGCACAGTGGCGGCAATTAATGTGTACAGTGGCTCCGTTTGATGGCACAGTGGCTGCACCAGGCTAAGATAGAAAGGGTTCTAGTATGGATAAGTACGTTGACAGATATGGGAAGGACCATAAAGCTTGAGCCTCATTTCTGTGATACGGAAGAGCTTGGGGGGGGGGGGGTTATAAAAATGCTGGCTAATTGGATAAGGAGGGGAGGGTTAGGTGTGTCCTGGAGGGGAGGTGGTTTGTTTGCCGCCCAAAGCATTTTTTTTTACATACGACAAGCTCCTGGCAGTCTCAGTGGAGATGACGGAGGTATTTGATTACTCTTTTGAAGATAAACCTTAACAGTCACGGGCCGGCCAATGAAAACATGAGGAGTACCCGTTCCTTACCTGCCTGAGCTCTCCCGCCACCGGTCAAATCTGAAAATAACGCCCTCCGGGTGCCAGGTGGTTCTCCGGTGCCGCGGATCTCGTCGGATCTCACATCGCAGGTTTCCCTGTGGCGGTTGGCATTTTTCATGCAACATCAATTGCTGCCCAGCAAAGGGACAGGCAGAAGGTTTTTGTGCCAACGCCGTACGATCGTCTTTCATTCAGTACAGGCTGCTGAGAGAGAATGCAAACAAGTTCATTTAAAAAAAAAAAAAAGCCCAACCCCTGGGAGCTGCAGCACTCCGGAGAGGAGGCCCGGCCTCAGTCCTATTGACACTAGCAAGTTTTGGAGCAAATAGCTAAAAGGAAAAAGAAATGTCAGACCCTCCTGCTTGGTAAACTGTCTCTTATCTACCTGGAAAAGCTCAGATTCTGATGCTTTTCTGCCTTCGATCAACAAAAAGAGTGTACCTTAACCCTTTAGCGGGACCTTTATGGTGACACGTCGCAGTGTCTGTTTTATGAGATCAGATGTGATTAGATTATTTTTATTATTTCAAACCTTGTATACAGTGCTGTGAAAAAGCATTTGCCCCTTTCCTGTGTTTTTCTTTCTTTCTGTTACGTAAATTTTAATATCACACAAAGATAACCCAAATAAATCCAAAATGCAGTTTTTAAATTACGATTTCATTTATTAACCACTTCAGCCCCGGACCATATTGCTGCCCAATGACCAGAGCACTTTTTGCGATTCGGCACTGCGTCGTTTTAACTGACAATTGCGCGGTCGTGCGACGTGGCTCCCAAACAAAATTGGACGTCCTTTTTTTCCCACAAATAGAGCTTTCTTTTGGTGGTATTTGATCACCTCTGCGGTTTTTATTTTTTGCGCTATAAACAAAAATAGAGCGACAATTTTGAAAAAAATGCAATATTTTTTACTTTTTGCTACAATAAATATCCCCCAAAAATATATAAAAAAAGTTATTTTTTCCTCAGATTAGGCCGATACGTATTCTTCTACCTATTTTTCGTTAAAAAAATTATTATATTTATTAATATTTTTTTTTTACTAGTAATGGCGGCGATCAGCGATTTTTTTTCAGTACTGCGACATTATGGCGGGCACTTCGGACATTTTTGACACATTTTTGGGGCCATTGGCATTTTTATAGCGATCAGTGCTATAAAAATGCATTGGATTACTATAAAAATGCCATTGGCAGTGAAGGGGTTAACACTAGGGGCCAGGGAAGGGGTTAAGTGTGTTCCTGGGTGTGTTCTAACTGTATGGGGGGGTGGCCTCACTAATCACTGATCTTCTGTTCATACATTGTATGAACAGAGGATCAGCATTTCCCCCGATGACAGAACCAGGGAGCTTTGTGTTTACACACACGGCTCCCGGTCCCCGCTCTGTACCGAGAGATTGCGTGTGCCCGGCGGCGATCGTACCCGCCGGGCGGTGAGCGCGGCCGCTGTAGAGCGGACGTATAGCTACGGGCTCTCGCCCAGCAGTGCCAACGTCCCGCAGTAAAATGACGGCGAGCGGTCGGCAAGTAGTTAACCACTTCAGCCCCCCGAGGATTTGGCTGGCCAAATGGCCAGGGCCAGCATTTGCGTTTCGGCGCTGTGTCGCTTTATCTGACAATTGCGTGGTCGTGCAACGTGGCTCCCAAACAAAATTGACGTCCTTTTTTTCCCCACAAATTGGTGCAAATTTGATCACCTCTGCGTTTTTTATTTTTTGCGCTATAAACAAAAATAGAGCGACAATTTTGAAAAAAAATAAGCAATAATTTTTACTTTTTATATATAATAAATATCCCCCAAAAATTGCAATAAGCCGTTTATTGATTGGTTTGCACAAAAGTTATAGGGCCAGATTCAGTAAGAAGTTACGCAGCTTATCTCTAGGTAAGCCGCGTAACTTCTTAGATGCGCCGGCGTATCTTTTTTCTGTATTCAGAAAACAAGATACGCCGGGATTGAGTTAAGATACGAGTGGCGTATTACGCCGCCATATCTTAACTGCATTTTTAAGATGGCCGCTAGGGGCGTTCCCGCTGATTTATGCCTATGCCTATGTAAATCAGCGAGATGCGCCTATTCACGAACGTACGCCCGACGCAGTAAATTTACGCCGTTTACGTAAGGCGTTTTCCGGCGTAAAGATAAACCACCAAAAAGATGGCGCATCCTATGTTAAGTACGGACGTCGGGACCGCGTCTAATTTTTCAAATTTGACGTCGTTTGCATAACTCGTCCGTGAATGGGGCTTTACGTCATAAAAAGTGTTTGGGGACCCCAAATTGTTCGCTATTCGGCAAACGGGCAATGTTCGAGTCTAACTCACTTTTACGTTGGCAGAATGGCACAGACAGGCGAATGGGCGTACAGGTACCTCCCTTTAATTTTTCCGCCGTGTGGATGCGCACGTGCCCCTGCCGTGAGCTCCTTGACCATGCTCATGGGACACGCAGACTCAATGTCTGCCGGTGTCCTGCGATCGTGTCACAGAGCTGTAAAATTGCAGTTCTGTCTAGTGACAGGACAGTGATCTACTGCTCCCTCTCATCGGGAGCAATGATCACTGTCATGTCACAGTAAGCCCCACCCCCACACAGTTAGAATCACTCCCTAGGACACAATTCAGATGTCTCATTCCTGTTGCAGGAGGATGGTGGGTGTGCCGCCCCAACGGGGCATAGAATTTGTATATATTGGCCCGGATTCACAAAGCACTTACGCCGACGTAAATCACTTTACACCGACGTAGTGCAAATGTGCGCCCGAGTCACAAACCAACATACATCCAAAACAGGCCATCCTACCCCGACGTATCTTGCTTATGCCAGCATAGCATGGGCACAAATATGGTTTGGAAGCATGTTGCTTCTCTTATTGATTAGGCATTCAAATATGCAAATGAGGGAAATAGGGCGATTCACGAACATGCGCGCGGCACGCGTAACTGTACGTCCGGCGTAAAGTGATTCCCCATAGATGAGGTGCAACCCAGCAATAGACATGTAAAGGTCTGTCCCAGAGAACACAGGCCGGCGTATTGGGCGTACGTTACGTTCACGGCGTACCTGGTGATCCGGCGTAGCAGTTTCATGCGTCCGCGTCACGACTACGTCACGGCGCATGCGCGTTTGTGATACGCCGGGCGTAAAACACTGCACCATGCACAGACCATCGTTTGCATGGGGTCACTCCCACTTTCACTTACGCTGGCCTGCGTCTTCGAAAATACGCTACACTGGCGTATCTTGGTGAGCAATAGCTTGTTGAATACAGTGCGCCCACTCTCTGTGAATCCGGGCCATTGTTTCCCTGAACCATTTTTCTATAGACGTTTAAATTTAGTTCACATGCTGCCATCTAGTGGCCGTTTGTGGTAATGCATTTGTTTTCCATGTTTCTTTCTCTGATGTATGACACATTTCTTTTGTATGTAATGCTCCACCCCTTCTTCCTGGGATTGTGCTTCCTGTGTAATGGAGACAGGTCACAGGCCACATGTAACAGGGCACATTTATTTTGCATAGTAACTGTAGCGGGATATCACCCTTTTTAATGTAATATAACAGACTACCATTGCTGATCGAGAAGGATCTCAGCTCCCTCCTGTGGCCAAGATGAGTTAGAGCCACCTGTTTAACTTTTGTTCTGCTACCACAGAGAATGTTGGGAGTACAGGGAGAGAAGAGACTCCATTTGAACTGGTCTGTAATAGACTACATTTCCCAGAGAGCAGCTGTGCAATCCCAGGATGCTTTGCCTTCCATGCAGCCTGCTGGTGGAGGTAATTTAAGGGAGAGGTCGTGTTTGGCGTGCTCTCTCTGGGCCGCCTCCTCAACCCAGGAGGAAGTTTCCCCGCGGAGAGTAGGCCCGGAACTGAGGCCTACAAATGCCCAGGCGGAGCGCCATTGAGGAAGAGAGACGGAACCTCTGACGGAGGGATCGGATGGGCTCCTGAATCCCTGTGACCTGTCTGAGAACCAGAGGCTGCCGTCTAGCAGGACTGTGCCCGGAGATCACAAAAGGAGTGTCACGGAAGGACAAGGCCTGAACTGGTTGGGTAAGACGGGCAACTGCCCAAAGACTTACTGACTGTGGAGGGTGGATCGTCTCCATTGGCCAGCGAGATTTCACCGTTCGGGGCTCTTTTGCCAGTTTATTTATTAATCACATTGGATTACAAGTTACCCCTTGCGCGCCAACGCATCAGTGCACGGACTCTTGGGATAATTTGAACTGAGGTTTGGTCTGATCAACCAAACCACGTTAGTTAGGAATACGAGAGAGAGACAGAGAGAGAGACAGAGAGAGAGACATGGCAAGGGGTTGACCACCGGAACGTAGACCCAAAACAAACCAGCAGCTCCTCCGGGGGTAGTGCTACATAAGCTACAGACAATATCATCTTTTAACCACATAAGTACCACAACCTTTTCATCTGTTGCAACCTGTCATCTGCTGTAACCCGATGTACGGAGTAGAATCGGTACTTGGCGAGTTCATGCTATCTGATGAGGATTGTCCTCTGTGATTCTATCTGCTTATACAGGCCAGGCATAGAGGTCTCACAAGGGATAGATCGCTTCACAACAAATCGGAGTCAGAATAGTGGGAGGGACCCTCAGCCGGTATAATCATTGCTGGTTGTGAATCAGGGGCCTGCTAACACGAGGAACATAGCTGGATTGGAGAGTGTAACGGAACCCCAAATGGGACAGGGGTTAAAGCCGTTTAGGATATTCCAGGGCAGCTATCGACACTCCACAATCCGGCGAACGCGAACCCATACAAATTCCCTCATTAACGAGACACACAGCTCTCTATGAAGTTCAAGCAGGTCTGACAAACTTTATTGAGAAATACAGCTCTTATATACACAAAAAGAATACTGCAGTAATCAAATGAACAATGACCCAACTCCACCCACAACACCATACAATGCTTACCTAATGAGCCCCAATACACATCTTTTAGTCAGACATTCTGATTCCAGCTCTGACCTAATTTACATGAGCTAATTAACTACAACTGATAATTCAGACACCCGACCTTTAGGCTGTCTGTTAACTTACAATACACACCATTATCATCAATAGACCTTCACATAATACAGGGTCAATTAGCACAAGCCACAATGAAAGATCCCCATTAACACCTAACAGTATGTGTCCCCTCATTATGAATGAGTCACTCTTTCAATTAATTCTCCACAGAGATCCTGGAAAATATTGTGGATAATAATTACATAACAGTCCCATCTCAGGTAGTCCAAGATATATACTAACTGTCCATTATTTTCTGGCTCACGCTTTCTAAGAGCTTCTGGGTCCCATGGGCCCTCCCGTTACAGAGAGGAAGGCATGTTATGGTGTACAAATTTTTAGCTGGGTACAAATTAATAAACAAAGAGTTGGGGTTCATCAACGAGCGTGTGCGGTTCCAATATCGGCAGTGAAAATTCTGATGTTTCTAATTATATAAAATTCAGCCACTTCTGCATGTACCATTCCTCCTCTGAGGCTTCACTAAGCATAGCATCCCAGTGAAATCTGAAAGTAGCCAGTGCCAGGATGGATGATGTGTGCACTGATGACTAAATTAAGTGAATAGGTAGTAGTTATTGGACACACAAGTATAACAAGTATACAACGCCCCATTGGTGAACTGCTTCCTCATCAATAATCACAGACAGATAGAAAGGTGGTAAATATGAAAAAGATTGAACAGAACGATAAATGGAAAATTAGAGATTTATTAATTGCTTATCGGCCGATATAAACCCTGGGGGAAATATATCACAGTTTTCTCTTTTGTCTGTAGATCTATCGTGGGCACATAGCATGGCGGCCGCCATCCACGGGCATAGTCACTCCGGTGATAAAAGATGCTGCATCTGATGCCAGGAAAGAGATTGTCCGTGCCACTTCCTCCACTTTGCCAGGACGCCCCAGAGCATGCGTTTCCTTGGTGCGCTTCAGGAACTGGAAGCAGAGAGAGAGAGAGATGGAACTGAGAGATTAATGTCATGATGCAAGAGGAAAAGGAGGTAAGAAGTCAAGGCCAAGGCAAGAGGGGAGAAGGAGCTGAGAGATCAAGGCCAGGGCAAGAGGGGAGAAGGAGCTGAGAGATTAAGGCCAGGGCAAGAGGAGAGGAGGAGTCCAGAGATCAAGGCCAAGGCATTAGGAGAGAAGGAGCTGAGAGATCAAGGCCAAGGCAAGAGGAGAGAAGGAGCTGAGAGATCAAGGCCAGGGCAAGAGGGGAGAAGGAGCTGAGAGATCAAGGCCAAGGCAAGAGGAGAGGAGGAGTCCAGAGATCAAGGCCAAGGCATTAGGAGAGAAGGAGCTGAGAGATCAAGGCCAAGACACAAGGAGAAACATAGGTGAGCGCTCAATGCCAAGACAGAAGGAGAGAAACAGACAAATGCCAAAACACACAAAGAGAAAGAGCTGAGAAATCAATATCAAGACACGAGGAGAGAAGGAGCTGAGAGAGGAGCACCAAGACACGAGGAGAGAAGAAGCTGAGAGAGGAGCACCAAGACATGGAGGAGAGAAGGAGCTGAGAGAGGAGCACCAAGACATGAGGAGAGAAGGAGCTGAGAGAAGGAGCACCAAGACATGGAGGAGAGAAGGAGCTGAGAGAAGCAGCAAGACATGAGGAGAAAAAGGAGCACCAAGGTATGAGGAGAGAAGGAGCTGAGAGAGGAGCACCAAGACATGAGGAGAGAAGGAGCTGAGAGAGGAGCACCAAGACACGAGGAGAGAAGCACCAAGACATGAGAAGAGAAGGAGCTGAGAGAGGAGCACCAATACAAGAGGAGAGAAGGAGCTGAGAGAGGAGCACCAAGATATGAGGAGAGAAGAAGCTGAGAGAGGAGCACCAATACATGAGGAGAGAAGTAGCTGAGAGAGGAGTGCCAAGACATGAGGAGAGAAGGAGCTGAGAGAGGAGCGCCAAGACACGAGGAGAGAAGGAGCTGAGAGAGGAGCACCAATACACGAGGATAGAAGGAGCTCAGAGAGGAGCAACAATACATGAGGAGAGAAGGAGCTGAGAGAGGAGCGCCAAGACATGAGGAGAGAAGGAGCTAAGAGAGGAGCACCAAAACACAAGGATAGAAGGAGCTGAGAGAGGAGCACCAATACAAGAGGAGAGAAGGAGCTGAGAGAGGAGCACCAATACATGAGGAGAGAAGCACCAAGACACGAGGAGAGAGGGAGCTGAGAGAGGAGCACCAATACATGAGGAGAGAAGCACCAAGACACAGAGGAGAGAAGACGGAGTTGAGAGAGGAGCACCAAGACATGAGGAGAGAAGGAGCTGAGAGAGGAGCACCAAGACATGAGGAGAGAAGGAGCTGAGAGAGGAGCACCAATACATGAGAAGAGAAGGAGCTGAGAGAGAAGCACCAATACATGAGGAGAGAATCACCAAGACATGAGGAGAGACGGAGCTGAGAGAGGTTCACCAATACATGAGGAGAGAAAGAGCTGAGAGAGGAGCGCCAAGACATGAGGAGAGAAGGAGCTGAGAGAGGAGCGCCAATACAGGAGGAGAGAAGGAGCTGAGAGAGGAGCGCCAATAAAGGAGGAGAGAAGGAGCTGAGAGAAGAGGCACCAAGACATGAGGAGAGAAGGAGCTGAGAGAAGAGGCACCAAGACATGAGGAGAGAAGGAGCCGTGAAGTTAGAGTCAAGACACAAAGGAAAAAAGGAGCTGAGAGATCATTACCAAGAAACAAGAAGAGAGCTGAAAGATCAAGAATAAGACACAAGGAGAGAATAAAGAGATCAACGCCAAGACACATGGAGAGAAAAGGTCTGGGAGAGGACGAGGTGATGACAGAAAGAGTTGAGAGATCAATGCCAAGATGAGGAGAGAAGTAGCCGAAACGTTGACAAGGAGAGGAGGAGCTGGGAGATCAAGGATAAGGCAGCAGGAGAGAAGAAACATGAAAATCTTCCAATAGGGCACCAGCTCCGGTGACAACTTCATTTCCCTCACTTATCTATCCAAAACAAACAAAAAGAATTATAAGGCCTCTTACACACACATCAGTTTTTCTTCAGGTTTTTCTTTTCAGTTTACCAAATCCATCTAATATGAGGTCAAACCTCAAGAGTCTCAATTTGTATGCAATCAGGCAGGCCCTTGTACTACATAGTTTTGGTAAACTGAAAAGAAAAACCTGAAGAAAAACTGATGTGTGTGTAAGAGGCCTAAAGCTGAACTCCAGGCAAACAGCTAAATAATCAGGAATACATTCGCGGGAGCAAATAGTCCAAAATATTGCATTTTTTTTTTCAAAATTGTCGCTCTATTTTTGTTTATAGCGCAAAAAAGAAAAACCGCAGAGGTGATCAAATACCACCAAAAGAAAGCTCCATTTGTGGGAAAAAAAGGACACCAATTTTGTTTGGGAGCCACGTCGTACGACCGCGCAATTGTCAGTTAAAGCGACGCAGTGCCGAATCACAAAAAGTGTTCTGGTCTCTGGCCAGCCAAATGGTCCGGGGCTGAAGTGGTTAATTATCATAGGGAGTGAAAGCTCCTCCAGCTACTTACCTCCTGGTACTGCTCTTCACTCATTCCGCCCCGCTTGTGAACTTCAGTTACAATCACCCCCGGACTGGAAGAGAACCAGAGACATTGTCAGCTGGAACGTGCAAGGGAAGAAGGATGCAAAAGCTTTCATGATCACGGCCTTCTGATACATGGTGTCCCAGGCAAGATGTTAGCCAACAAAACAAATCTTGCAAAAAATGTATTTAATTGATTTTGAAATACAGTAGAACCTTGGTTTAAGAGTAACTTGGTTTGAGAGCATTTTGATGTGCGAGCAAATTTTTTTTTTAAACTCTGACTTTGCGAGTGTTGACTAGCAAGACGAGCAGAATTCAAGCTAAATAAGCCTGCAGTACCTCATTTGGCCTGAGGTACGGGGGGGCGCAGAAGCCATGCAGAGCCAAAAATAGGCCTGCAGTACCTCATTTGGCCTGAGGTACAGGGGCGCAGGAAACAAGCCAAAGTGTCCTTGGGCCTTTTCGTCCATTCTCTGTGCTCTCTGGCGCCCCCCCACCTCTGGCCGCATTCGGTATTGCATCCCATTGAAGTCAATGCGGAACAAATGATTTTCGTTTCCATAGGTTCAACTGGACATAATCGTATACTTCTAAAAATGATACATTTTCCAAAGAATGTATCCTCTTTTGGATACAATTTACTTATCTAAGAGGATGCTGTGGATCAGGCTCCTTAAAGTGGAGTTCCACCCGTTTGTTTTTTTTATACTCACCTGAAAGGGCGATTGCTATGCGGAAGTAGCTCTTCTGCCTCGTCCTACGTCGCCGTGTCTTCTTGTGACTGAGCCGCGCTGCCTTCTGGGAACTGTGCGTATCCCAGGAGGCAGCGGCCCATTCACATGCGCCCATGCGCAGTAGGAAACGGGCAGTGAACCTGTAAGGCTTCACTACCGGTTTCCCTTAGTAAAGATGGAGGCCCCAGGACCGAGCGATCGCCGTCGGGGGACCAACATCGCGGGCGACTAGGACAGGTGTCCTCATTAAAAGTCAGCAGCTACAATTGCCCGGTGGAATCCCACTTTAATAGCCCCATTTAACCACTTAAGGACCCCCTCCGAGAAGCTCGCTGGGATCCATATTCTGCCGAGAAGCTCGATCGTGTGTACGTTTTCGCCGAGCAAACTGTCGAGCGAGGCGTCAAGCCAAAATAGAGAGCAGGTTCTCCATTTCCTTGGCGGGCCATCGGGACTAATGGCTCGATGCCTTTTTCAAAAGCCTGGTCGACGAACTCGACAGGCGGCCAAGAACCTCGTCGGGCAGAACGATGGGTTTAGCCCGACGAGGTTCTCGTACATGTGTACGCGGCCTTCCCCGTTCTTCACAGTGGCAGTGTCACTGATCGTCTGTTCCCTGATATAGGGAACGACGATCAGTGACTTCACAAGTCCAGGCCCGACCCTCTACAGTTAGAAACACATATGAGGTCACACATAAACCCCTACAGCGCCCTCTAGTGGTTAACTCCTAAACTGCAACTGTATTTTTCACTGTAATCAGTGCATTTTTATAGCACTTTTTGCTGTGAAAATGACAATGGTCCCAAAAATGTGTCAAAATTGTCCGATGTGTCCGCCATAATGTCGCTGTCACAGAAAAAAAAAAAAAAACGCTGATCGCCGCTATTACTGGTAAAAAAAATAAAAAATTATTAAAAATGCCATAAAACTATCCCCTATTTTGTAAGCGCTATAAAGTTTGTGCAAACCAATCGTTAAACGCTTATTGCGATTTTTTTTTACCAGAAATATGTAGAAGAATACGTATCGGCCTAAACTGAGGAAAAAAAATGATGTTTTTTTTATATATTTTTTGGGGGATATTTATTACAGCAAAAAGTAAAATATATTTCAATTTTTTTCAAAATTGTTGCTCTATTTTTATTTATAGCGCAAAAAAATAAAAACCGCAGAGGTGATCAAATACCACCAAAAGAAATCTCTATTTGTGGGGAAAAAAGGGCGCCAATTTTGTTTGGGAGCCACGTCGCACGACCGCGCAATCGTCAGTTAAAGCGACGCAAAAAAGGCGCAAGGTCCTTTAGCTGCATAATGGGTCTTAAGTGGTTAAGATATTTATATATTTTTTCGGATATTAAATAAAGCTTTTTAACTTGTGGGTTCGGGATGTGTGACAAAAAAAGACAAAATTAAACATTTATGCAAAATACCTTATAAAATAAATAAAAAACCTTTCCATAGCGCTTAGCAAAGTGCGAGTTTATTCCTCCTTCCTTTGTTTGGTTTCGGGGTATTTTTGTTTTTTTCACCCAATGATAAAACAAAGTACATTCTTGCGTACTTTTCCATTTTTAGCGTTTCAATAATGTTTATTGAAGTTTCTTCAAAATTATACAAAACAAGGTTGAAAATTCTCGGTTTCACATTTCATGGTATACAACACAGTCAGGGAGTCGGACATTGCATATCCTAAGGCTGCATTCAGACCTAGGCGTCGGCGGCAGCGGCGTATTCGGGCGACATGCAATAGGCGTTTTGTCCCCGCGATTTGCGGCGACAAAACGCCTATTGTTTTTTTGCTGGAGGGCAGAATTTTACACTGTCGGCTATGGCCGAACGCCGAATACGCCTGAAAAAAAGGGTCCGGGACTTGTTTCAGGCTTCGGGCGTACGGCGTTTGGCGTAGAGATGTGAACCATCTCCATAGTTGACAATGTAAATTCGCCCCTCCAGCGTATCACAGGCTGCTGCAGCGTCAGGCGTCAAAACGCCTAGGTCTGAATGGAGCCTAAGGCTGCATTCACACCTTAGCGCAGTGTTTTGTACCGCGATTTGCCGCGACAAAACGCGTCGTTTTTAACCGCGGAGGTCATTGTGGGCTATGCCGAACACAAAAGCCGCCTGATAAAAAGGGTCCGGGACTTGTTTGAGCTTCACGCAATCGGCGTCTCGGCGTTCGGCGTGGAGATGTGAACCATCTCCATAGAGATTAATGTTATTTCTCCCCTCCAGCGTATCCGAGTGTCGCGCTTCAGGCGACAACACGCTCAGGTGTTAATGGAGCCTTAAGGGCTCAACGCAATCGCCCCATACACAGTGCCTTGCGAAAGAATTCGGCCCCCTTGAACTTTGCGACCTTTTGCCACATTTCAGGCTTCAAACATAAAGATATAAAACTGTAATTTTTTGTGAAGAATCAACAACAAGTGGGACACAATCATGAAGTGGAACGAAATGTATTGGATATTTCGAACTCTTTTAACAAATAAAAAAACGAAAAATTGGGCGTGCAAAATGATTCAGCCCCTTTACTTTCAGTGCAGCAAACTCTCCCCAGAAGTTCAGTGAGGATCTCTGAATGATCCAATGTTGACCGAAATGACTAATGATGATAAATAGAATCCACCTGTGTGTAATCAAGTCTCCGTATAAATGCACCTGCACTGTGATAGTCTCAGAGGTCCGTTTAAAGCACAGAGAGCATCATGAAGAACAAAGAACACACCAGACAGGTCCGAGATACTGTTGTGGAGAAGTTTAAAGCCGGATTTGGATACAAAAAATTTAATTTAAATTTAATTAAACATCCCAAGGAGCACTGTGCAAGCGATTATATTGAAATGGAAGGAGTATCAGACCACTGCAAATCTACGAAGACCTGGCCGTCCCTCTAAACTTTCAGCTCATACAAGGAGAAGACTGATCAGAGATGCAGCCAAGAGGCCCATGATCACTCTGGATGAACTGCAGAGATCTACAGCTGAGGTGGGAGACTCTGTCCATAGGACAACAATCAGTCCCTGTATACTGCACAAATCTGCCCTTTATGGAAGAGTGGCAAGAAGAAGGAAATTTTTTAAAGATATCCATAAAAAGTGTTGTTTAAAGTTTCCCACAAGCCACCTGAGAGACGCACAAAACATGTGGAAGAAGGTGCTCTGCTGCCACCCGGGAGACACCAAACATGTGGAAGAAGGTGCTCTGCTGTCACCTGGGAGACACCAAACATGTGCAAGAAGGTGCTCTGCTGCCACCTGGGAGACACCAAACATGTGGAAGAAGGTGCTCTGCTGCCACCTGGGAGACACACCAAACATGTGGAAGAAGGTGCTCTGCTGCCACCCGGGAGACACCAAACATGTGGAAGAAGGTGCTCTGCTGCCACCTGGGAGACACCAAACATGTGGAAGAAGGTGCTCTGCTGCCACCTGGGAGACACCAAACATGTGCAAGAAGGTGCTCTGCTGCCACCTGGGAGACACACCAAACATGTGGAAGAAGGTGCTCTGCTGCCCCCTGGGAGACACCAAACATGTGGAAGAAGGTGCTCTGCTCAGATGAAACCAAAATCAAACTTTTTGGCAACAATGCAAAGCGTTATGTTTGGCGTAAAAGCAACACAGCTCATCACCCTGAACACACCCTGATCCCCACTGTGAAACATGGTGGTGGCAGCATCATGGTTTGGGCCTGCTTTTCTTCAGCAGGGACAGGGAAGATGGTTAAAATTGATGGGAAGATGGATGGAGACAAATACCGGACTGGAAGAAAACCTGATGGAGTCTGCAAAAGACCTGAGACTGGGACGGAGATTTGTCTTCCAACAAGACAATGATCCAAAACAAAGCAAAATCTACAATGGAATGGTTCACAAATAAACATATCCAGGTGTTAGAATGGCCAAGTCAAAGTCCAGACCTGAACCCAATCGAGAATCTGTGGAAAGAACTGAGAACTGCTGTTCACAAACGCTCTCCATCCAACCTCACTGAGCTGCAGCTGTTTTGGGCAAAAATTTCAGTCTCTCGATGTTATAGAGACACCCCGAGCGACTTACAGCTGTAATCGCAGCAAAAGGGGGCGGGGCTACAAAGTATTAACTTTAGGGGGCTGAATAATTTAGCACGCTCAATTTTTCAGTTTTTTATTTGTTAAAAAAGTTTGAAATATCCAATAAATTTCGTTCCACTTCATGATTGTGTCCCACTTGTTGTTGATTCTTCACAAACAATGACAGTTTTATATCTTTATGTTTGAAACCTGAAATGTGGCAAAAGGTCGCAAAGTTCAAGGGGGCCGAATACTTTCGCAAGGCGCTGTAGAATTCATGGATCACTTCTTATTCGTAATTTAGCTTTTTTAAATAGAAGCAATGCCCTTTTAGCTCTTTAAAAGAGAGAGACACACAATGGTAATTTCAAATAGATACAGTGACCTTTCCGTTTGTCATTGTTCTGTCAGGCAGAGACAATACTACGTGACAGATGTTTCTCGTGACAAGCAAGTACATAGATCTTGAAAGAAGAAAAAATATGTTTTTGTGATCGTCACAGACCGAGCCGGGACAGAGGCTTTCGGAGGGGACTGAATGCCGGCCCCTCGCCTTCTGATTATGGGCCCTGGGCTTTAACCTCCCTGGCGGTAAGATTCTTTCTGGTTTTAGGTGCTGAAAGCGGTACCATTATTTTGCATGGAAATTTGGCGTTTTATACTGTAGGCCTGCAATTCTTAGGAATAACTCACTTAAATCTGTCCAAACCAGAGTCTAGTAGACATCCCGGGTATGATAAAGTTTGTAACACAAAATCATAAAATTATAATATAATAAATAACTATAAATAATTAATAACTATAAACAATTAATAAACAATTTATAATAAAAATGATTCAATAATGTAATCAACTCAAAAACACAGAAATGTGCCGAGTTGCAGAATTGTCGCTGTCATTACTTTTATTTTTTTATGACGAATTTCCCCACAAATCGCTATCGCTCAATTCTGCAAGTGATTATTATTTATTATCGCTGTTTTCTAGCTGCTCTAAAATCACTTTTGACATAAAGGGACACTTTTGGTTGCTATGGACAATCTCCAGTTTTCAGGCATAAAGAACAGTTTTTATTACCGTATTTATCGGGGTATTGCGCGCTCCGGCGTATAGCGCGCACCTCTAAAGTGGACCCGCATTCCCGTGGGAAAAAAAGAGGTTTGTACTTACAGTTTTGGTGTCTTGCGCGGCGTCCATCAGCGGCCTCGTCGGGTCCGGCGTCCGTCTGCGGCTTCGGGTGTCCTTTTCGTTGGGTCCGGCGTCCTTCTGCGGCGTCCTCCCCGCTCGTTTCCCGCTTTCCCGCGCTGAGTTTTAATACTGCGCCTGCATATACCAAGCGCAGTACACTCGTGTATAGTCGGGCAGGCTCGGCTACTCTCGCGCTCACGTCCTGTACGTCCAGGACGTGAGCGCGAGAGGAACCGAGCCTGCCCGACTATACACGAGTGTACTGCGCTCGGTATACGCAGGCGCAGTATTCAAACTCGGCGCCGGAAAACGGGTATCGGCGTATATCGCGCACCCACGATTTTGCCCTGATTTTCAGGGCAAAAAAGTGCACGGTATACGCCGATAAATACGGTATATAAAAGTGCATATAGGACACTGGACAGACCACTAGGGACAAAGGGGGTGTGTATTTTTTACACACAGTACTGTAATCTATAAGATTACAGTATACTGTATGTAATGTGTTTATTTACTTTTTTTTTATTTTTTATTTGGCGCCGTTTATCCCCCCCCCCCCCCCGTGCGTCGTAACGACGCAGGGAACGGAGATCGGCGGCACACAGGCACTGTGTAAATCGAGCGAGGACCCGCTCGCTCATACAGCAGGGAGGCATGGCAGGATCCAGGGACAAGGTAAGTAACTTGCCAGGAGAAGGTAAGACGTGCCGCTGCACAACCTACACAGCTACCCCGAGCGTGACTCGGGGTTACCAATAATAGCATGGAAAAACCACCCCGAGTCACGCTCGGGAACACCGCCCGTGCGCCCCTAATGGAGGGGCCGCCACTGTTGAGTACACCTAGAAATAAAATAAATACAATGGAGGCTGTCAGAAAAGTTGTGACTTTTTTTAAAGGAAATGTTGTCTGTATGGTGATATTCTTCCAACAAGGGCACAATCTGTGATTTCACAGTGAAATCAGTTTTGGAAATATACTCCACTCATTCTCGTGTGCTTCTATGTGAACACACCTGGCTTTTTCAGTCTAGCCAGCAGTGGCGGCCATTTTTTTTTTGTTGGGGGGGTGGCAAACAGTAAACACCCCCCTATGGTGGGCAGCGCTTCTCCCGGGCTTCCTGTGCTCGGCAGCGGGAACAGCTTTCCATTCCCCCGTTTTCCATGAGCATCGCGACTGCTTCCGTTTCCTCCCTCCTCCTCTGCAGGCCAATTGGGACTCTTCTCTTTTCGGCCAATCGAAAAACGGGTCTCAGACCTGCTTCTGATTGGCCAGATTGAGAATCAGTGTCTCAATAGCGAATATGAACCCTATTTTAAAGCCTATGGCTCTAATCAGGTGCTTATAAAAAAAAAATGCTGTAATTCATGCGTCTGGCATCCTAAAAAGGGTCCGGGTATCAGGGCCGATCCTAGGCAGGGTGCACAGGGTGCTTCGCACCCAGGCGGCTGCAGAGGTGGGGGCGCCAAAGTGGCAGAGTTCTCCCCTCCCTTCTCTCCTTGTTTGTGTCCGTCCAACTAGTTTTCTGAGCATAGATGTGTGTGTCCTTCCAGTCTCTGACCATCTCCTGTACCATGTCTTTAGTCTCTGACCATCTCCTGTACCATGTCTTCAGTCTCTGACCATCTCCTGTACCATGTCCTCAGTCTCTGACCATCTCCTGTACCATGTCCTCAGTCTCTGACCATCTCCTGTACCATGTCCTCAGTCTCTGACCATCTCCTGTACCATGTCCTCAGTCTCTGACCATCTCCTGTACCATGTCTTCAGTCTCTGACCATCTCCTGTACCATGTCTTCAGTCTCTGACCATCTCCTGTACCATGTCTTCAGTCTCTGACCATCTCCTGTACCATGTCTTCAGTCTCTGACCATCTCCTGTACCATGTCTTCAGTCTCTGACCATCTCCTGTACCATGTCTTCAGTCTCTGACCATCTCCTGTACCATGTCTTCAGTCTCTGACCATCTCCTGTACCATGTCTTCAGTCTCTGATTGTCTCCTGTACTAAGTCTGCAGTCTCTGACCGTCTCCTGTATCATGTCTGTAGTGTGTCTGGGGGTCTTTCTAACAGAAGCCTTCTCTGTGTCCATCACAGAGCCCCCCCCCCCCTCCAGGTCCCAATAAAGTACTCTGCTTCTCTTCCTGTATTTTGTTTATTGTTATGGTTGAGTCATTGCCATAGAAACATTTGTAAAGGGGAGGAGTTAGTAAAATGACCACTCCCAGGTAGGGAGGGCCCCACAAAAAGAAATCTGCACCCAGGCGCCTGTGACCCTAGGATCGGCCCTGTCGGCGGTGTCCTGTCAAAATATCGGCCGTGGGTAGAGCATGGGGGTGGTGGCTGTGGATATAGGGGAGGGGGGGGGGGTCGGCTCTCCGGCACCCCTAATGAACAGGCCGCCACTGCTATCCAGTTCTTTTTCCATGTGTAAAAGACATCCACCAATCTCATTTCCAGCCATCCTAGACGTCTAAAAACCCTCAATACCGATTTCCCCGGACACATGAGCTCCAGCAAGGGGAATTCCTAACACACCCGGCATTTATTGCAGATCTGTGTGTCAGACAGTTATAACCGGTAAAACAAGCTCCACAGCAATTACTTTTTCTTAGGTTGTCAAACTTGTCACTGTAAACTCTCGTAACATTATATACTAAAATTCCCAGCATTCATGCTTTCTCTAACATATGTTACAATTGTCCGAGAAGACAGATGTGTAATATACAAGTTACGCTCCGGAGGAATGGTATGATTGCGGCACATTGTTTTTACCAACAAGTCATTCATTGTGACTATTGAGCGTGCAAGCACGCCTCTCACCAATACCACGGCACTCCTCATTCATCCCTTGTGCTCAGATACCGATTCTCACACTACATTGCCCCCAGTGGCGGCTGGTGCTCAAAATTTTTTGGGGGGGCGCAAACGGAAAAAAAAATTGCAGCCTCACTGTGCCCATCAAATGCAGCCACTGTGTCATGGCATCAAACGCAGCCACTGTGCCATCAATTGTCACCACTGTGCCATGGCATCAAACGCAGCCACTGTGCCATCAATTCGCACCACTGTACCATGGCATCAAACACAGCCACTGTGCCATCAATTGTCACCACTGTGCCATGGCATCAAACGCAGCCACTGTGCCATCAATTATCACCACTGTGCCATGGCATCAAACGCAGCCACTGTGCCATCAATTGTCACCACCGTGCCATGGCATCAAACGCAGCCACTGTGCCATCGATTGTCACCACTGTGCCATGCCATCAGCCACTGTGCCATCAATTAGCACCACTGTGCCATGGCATCAAACGCAGCCACTGTGCCATCAATTCGCACCACTGTGCCATGCCATCAAATGCAACCACTGTGCCATCAATTGTCACCACTGTGCCATGGCATCAAACGCAGCCACTGTGCCATCAATTCGCACCACTGTGCCATGCCATCAAATGCAGCCACTGTGCCATGCCATCAAACGCAGCCACTGTGCCATCAATTCGCACCACTGTGCCATGCCATCAAACACAGCCACTGTGCCATCAATTGTCACCACTGTGCCCTTTAATTGTCACCACTGTGCCCTTTAATTGTCACCACTGTCCCCACTGTGGCTATTGTCACCACTGTTGATTTCACTGTGCCCTTTAGTTGTCGCCACTGTGCCCATTCATAACGCTGTGCCAATTGTCCTCATTGTCCCCAGTGTCCCTTTTGCCGCCACTGTGCCCATTCATGTCACTGACTGTTCCATTTATCGCCACTGTGCCCTGTAAAGTGCCCCTTTCCCCCCTGCCACTTACAGTAGGTGACCGCGATATTGTGACAATCTCGCTCCCTTTCTCGGCGAGATTGACCACCTACGAGCCCCATCGTGGGAGCCATCACGGAGCTGGCTTGCCGCGATGGAGACAAAGCCGTCATAGAAATGACGGGGATCTGACTTGGATTCCCGCCAAATCTACACGCAGCGTTTGCTATGAATCATGAGGGGGAACTCCACGCCCAAATTTTAAATAAAAATCTGGCATGGGTTCCCCCCCAGGAGGCATACCAGGCCCTTAAGTCTGCTATGGATTGTAAGGAGAACCCCCCCCTACACCGAAAAAAATGGCGTGGGGGTTCCCCCACAATCCATACCAGGCCCGTATCCAAAGCATGCCGCCTGGCTGGTCAGGAAAGGAGTGGGGACGAACGAGCGCCCCCCCCCCTCCTGAGCCGTACCAGGACGCATGCCCTTAACATGGGGAAGACAGGTGCTCTGGGGCAGGGGGCACACTGCGGGCCCCCCCACCCCAGAGCACCCAGTCCCCATGTTGATAAGGACAGGGCCTCTTCCCAACAACCCTGGCCGTTGGTTGTCGGGGTCTGCGGGCGGGGGGCTTATCGGACTCTGGGAGCCCCCTTTAATAAAGGGGGCCCCCAGATACCGGCCCCCACCCTAAGTGAATGAATATGGGGTACATTGTAACCCTACCCATTCACCTGGAGGCAAAGGACTGCACCATTCACCAGTCCGCTCTTCTGTACCGTTCTTCTGTCTTCTCTTCTCCAGATGTTGACTCCACGATTCTTCGCTGTTATGACGGATGTGCGGCTCCCAGCAATTTATATAGGCCTCTCTTATGACGTCACAATCCCATCATGCTCCGATACCTACCCATGTGGGTAGGGTCTATTCTAGCTCAGTGTATGGCTGGTCTCGCAATATGTCCAATGTTTTATGTTTTTGTTTTGTTGTATTTTATGACCATGCTTGTATCTTTTATCTCTACTACTCGTCCAATGTATTTTTTCTCTATAGTACCGATATAGTCCTCCTGCCCCCTCCTTTCCTTGGTCTCCTGGGCCTTTGGGGTCCCTCTAGCCCTAGTTCTATTCTAATTGACTTTTAGGATGCTGATACTGCTATTTTTTCATTATTTATATTAAGAGGCTCTCATGGTGTTATGCGGAGTCCCTCAGGGATCCCCTCTATCGCCGGTGCTCTTCAATATCTATCTCCGCCCTCTCTTTGAAATCATTAGGAGCCAAAAACTACTTTATCACTCATATGCAGATGACACACAACTATATTTTCGCATCTGCAACAAAATGGATCATCATCTCAGGCTAGAGACATGCCTCTCTCTGATAGAGGACTGGATGACAAAGAGTTATCTTAAACTCAACAGAACTTCTCATGTTTCATGCCAGTCGTAAGAATCAACTTGCAACAACTTGGACCCGCCCGCCCATTCTGGGCCAAATCGCCGCCCTTAGCGCCAAAGTCAAAAGTCTCGGGGTCATCTTCGACTCCTACATGACAATGGACGCACAAATAGGGTCAGTAGTCAGCGGATCTCACCATCTGCTGCGCCTACTACGCAGACTTATTCCATTTATTCCTAAAGAAGACATAGCAGTCGTGGTGGGAGCAATTGTGAACTCCAGATTGGACTATGCAAATGCCCTTTACCTCGGACTCCCGAAGTACCAAAGCGCTCGTCTGCAAGTCGTTCAAAACACGGCCGCCAGACTTGTGACTGGGAAAAAAACATGGGAATCAATTTCACCTTCACCGAGATCCCTTCATTGGTTGCCAGTAAAAGACAGAATTGCTTTTATAGCACTCTGTCTGACACATAAGTGCATCCAATATCTATCCGAAAAACTAAAAGCTCACAACCCCAATCGCGTTCTGCGATCCACCAACCAAAATCTGCTCCAGATACCCAAAGCCAGATACAAGTCTAAAGGAGAAAGTAGATTTGTGCTCCAGGGCCCCAGACTATGGAACGCTTTACCAACCAGCATTCGGTTGGAGGAGAACCACTTGGCCTTCAGGAGAAAGATCAAGACTCATCTCTTTTGATATCAAAGGAGACAGGAACAACAAGCGCCCAGAGGCGATTTAGTTTGCATGTGCTGCGCTATATAAGTCTTTCACTCACTTACTCATCTGTCCTTGAATGTCTATTATGGATATATAGGCTGCATGTCCGTAACTGATGTCATGGAAAGATGCAACAATTATGGATTTTACCAACAGTTTGTAAAATCCATAATTGTTGCATCCGTCCATGACATCAGTTACGGACATGCAGCCTACATATCCGTAATAGACATTCAAGGACAGATGCAAAAAGTACGGATTTAACAAACTGTTCGTAAATTTACTGAAAGTTGGCAACTCTGCATGTGGGCGGCCTTCCCAGAAGAGTTGAAGCTGTTGTAGCTGCAAAGGGCGGGGCCAACCCAATATTGAACCCTCCGGACTAAAACTGGGATGCCATTGGTTGTAAACCCTTACAGACCACTTTCACCTACAGGTAAGACTAGATTAAGACTTACCTGTAGGCGCTGGAAAGATCTCCTAAACCTCCACAGGAGATATTTTCAAATCGCCGTACGGCAATTTCTTCTGCGCATGTGCCGGAGTTAGAAAGGGCACGCTGTGCATTTTCTAGCTCAGGTCCTGCATGACTGGCGGCTCCTGTGCAGTCTCTATATCAATAAAAGAACAAGTCCAAAGTTATATGCAGGGCAGGTGGCACAATCTGTATAAAATTGCACTGGCGGCAGCTACCATTAAAAACAGATTCATCGCCACGTCCCTTCTGGTTTCGGAGCTTGCGCTCCACCTAAAGGGCACTTCCCATTCCGGTTTCAGCTCTCCGGGTGTTGCAGTTACTACACGGCTTGCAGGGCTGCCAGCTCCAGGACTTCCTGTAAGAGGCTCCATCGCTGCCCCACTCTCCAGCGGCCTGCCACCTGACCTGGGTAACAGTCACCTACCACACGGACTGTCAAGGTTTTGTCTTGTCATCAGGGCCGCCATCAGGGGGGTACAGGCATTACACCTGCGAGGGGCCCAGAGGCCCCCAGATGGCAACCCCCTTTTTTTTTATAAATAAAAATATATATATTTTTATTTAATTTTTTTATTAAAGAACCAATTTTTTTTTTTGGGGGGGGTCCGGAGGTCCCCAGGGGCCCAGAGATCCCCAGGGCCCCGGATGGCAAACCCTATATTTTTTTTTTATTATTATTATATTATTATTATTATTATTATTATTATTATTATTGGGCCCAGAGGTCCCCAGGGCCCCAGATTTTTATATTATTTTCTTTTCTTTTTTTTCTTTTTATTCCTTTATATATTTTTTTTATTATTAAAGGGCTCAGAGGTCCCCAGGGCCCATGTGGCAAACCCCCTTTTTTTTTATAAATGTTTATTATTTTTTTTATAAATGTTTATATTATTTATTTTTTAATAAAGGGCCCAGAGGTCCCCAGGGCCCTGGATGGCAACCCCCCTTTTTTTATTTATTTTTTTATAAAATGTTTATTTTTTATATATATTTTTTTAATATATTTTTTATTAAAGGGCCCAGAGGTTTCTTTGTTTTCATTTTTATTAAAGGGCCCAGAGATCCTGGATGGCAATTATATATATATTTTTTTTTTTATTATTATTTTTTATTAAAGGGCTCAGAGGTCCCCAGGGCCCCCAGATGGCTACCCCCTTTATATATATATATATATATATATTTTTTTTTTTTTTTTTTTTTTTGTAAAGGCCCCCCCCCCCCCCCCCCTTGTCATAATAAATGAACTTTTAATACTGCACCGAGTCTGGCGCTCCCTGCTTTTCTCTAAAGTGTCACATAATGGGCTACTTTGTGACGCACACTGGCCCATTATGCTTTATCTTTGCAGGTAAACCAAGAGGAAGTAAAACCCCATCAGCGGTAACTAAAGCTCATGTGCGTGTAAAGTCAGGCGTCCCAATACTTTTGACAATATAGTTATGTCAATAGAACATCTCGGAACATAAAAACGATTTGTCAGGTTTTAGTAATTCTACTCACCAAACGGCGTTGACTCGGACTTGCTTACTGGCCAATTCTAGAATAAAAGAAAAACAACGTAAAATGTGATAACAATGGAAGACTTCTATTATTTGTACCTCCACCCAAAACCTGGCTTCACCGTTTGGCATCGT